>PVJS01033010.1:0-22425 GCA_004027185.1 Glis glis | reverse complement strand
GAGCAGATCTGCTTTCCCCGGAACGAGTCGCGCACACGAGTCGCTTCTCCCTTTTTATCTAAGTCCGCACCTATCAGAATTCTGCTGCCTACATTCAGGGCAGGGCTTTCTCTTTAATCTGCTGTTACACACCCAAAATCACATAATCTTGGGTGTGTCATGATCAGGTCAAGTTGACAACTTAGATTAACTATCACAACGTGGAAGCTACGGTCATGACCGGAGGCCACGCGCCACTGTCAGCAGCCTCCTTCAAGAGAGGCCGACCCACGTCTCTTACGCATTCCCAGAGTTCTCAGGAGGAATCGGCTTATTTTTTTGCCAGAATTCTACTCTTCCTACATTTGTTTCCCGTCAGCTAGTTCACAGATGCTGTCTAGCAGGACCAAGCAAACCAAGATGAAAAGACTCTTTCTGACACCCCGACAATCGGGGCTCTGTGATCCTGCTGGGGCCCCAGCCTCCCCAGCTATGCACCAGGGCTCCAGGAAACACTCTGACCAGACACACGTTTTCAACAGCTTCGGAGCTATTTTCACCATCTGCTTTTAGGTACTGAAACCAACACAGATGTCTTTGAGCATCACTTTGTATCCGTCCTCCCACCCCCTCAACACTGAATCAGGGTCTATCACCAGCTCTAATTGAACTAGGGCATAACAGCATCGATAGTGTGATTCTGTACGTGCAGACACTGAACACATTAAGTGAGCACAGCTGGATGGTGGGAACCCCCATCCCCACCACGCGGGGGCTGGCCACGAGGTCAAGGATGGATTAGAAGTCAGAGACCCCACCTGGCTGCCTGCTTACCATGTATGACCCCAGATGGTAGCTTCACTACGCTGATCCTTGGTTTATCTATGAAATGCTTCCATGGAGCCATGTCCTACAGAGCCATAGGGACGGGACCTGTCATGTTCTGAAGACAAGAAGTGACTGGCAAGGGGTAATAGGAAGAGACAGTATCCTCAGGGTACCCACCTCAGGTGTGGATAGGAAAAGAATGCTGGAGAAAGCACAGCAAGACACCAAGTTTCCAAGGCTTGACTCTTCCCTCAGTGAATGGGAACAGGATGCTTCCTGTGCCTGAGCCCCAGAGAAGTGCTGAGATTGGCAGCTTCCAAATGAGTCCGGGAAAATGATTAAGGCTCAGAATGATACAGCAAGAACCCTGCAGTTCTGCCTCATACTCTCCCATAGTCCTTCTTACAACATGGTCGTCGGCCTCTTCAAAGTCAGTAGGAGAGTCATTCATTCTCATCTTCTATGATGTAACGCACAGGAGGAGAATTGATCAGCTTTGCCATATTCTATTGGCTTGGAGCAAGTCACAGATTCCAGCCATGAGCAAGGAGAGGGGATTATACAAAGGCATGATTCACTGGACGTCAATGGAGAATTCTGCCTCCCATGAGCACCCCATGATCCCTTCTGCACATAAGCACCCCAACTCCTTAGCAGCCAGCCTCACCTCAGAACAGGGGGCCTGAGGACACTGCCTGACCTCAATGGTCCTCACCCAACCCCACCTTTGCATAGACTACTCACCAATGAGACTTTTCCAATCAATAATTCTGCAAATATTTACTGATGATACAGAATATACAGGGAATGTGATAATTTTTTTATAACTGTAATAATCATCACAATAGACACATTTGTGATGAGTTTTGCAATTTACAAAGGATTTTGTTCTGCCTTCTTGTTTGATCCTTATAGCAACCCACAGGGGAAATATCATTATCTCTTATTTCACGTGAGGAAACTGGACTTCAGGAAGGTCTAATGACGTCATCTAGATGGCGCAGCTAGGAAGTGCAGACTCAAGGTGGAAACCATGAATAGATGTGAAAGTATAATAAATGTGTATTTTTATGAGAAGACCCGTAACAGTAAGTGGGAAATGTACTTAGAGCCACATGAGCATATGGTATTAAGGGATTTTTCAGAAAGACTGGTGTGGCCCCAAAGGATTTCATAGAAAATGTAGGACATGTATTACATCCTAAAAAATAAGAGTCATGTTCCTGACAGGGTGGGTGAAAAGATGGGTGTGCAAATGAAAAGAATGGGGTGAATAAAGTGGGAAAGTGGGTAATAGTGCATTTTCAGGGGACAAAAAAAAAGTCTGCTCAGCTGGAGAAAGGATTCTATTGGAGACAAGAGGAAGAAAAAAATTGGAAATCTATTTGGAACTCCAGAAGACTCTTTGGAGGTCAGAAAACATGGTTCCAGTGGGCCCATGACCCCCATCAACCTTCCTAAGATGTCATGCCTAAGCACAGTGTGCAGGCCTGCCCAACCGGAGCCACCTCAGGAGCTCCGATGCTAACACCTCCTCTGCCACCAAAATCCAGACAGGCGGCCCACCTGGAGAAGCGCGTGGGAAAGGCTGAGCAGATGGGGTTTACTTCTTTCCACTTTCCAGGTAGGTAGCTTTGATCTCTCCCTCCATTGCTGCCTCCATCAAATAGAGATAAAAAATACAGATGGAGAATCCTCCATTGCAAATACTTGGGACCAGAAGTGTTTCGAATTTTCGATGCTTTTTGGATTTGGGGATATTTGCATATACCTAATGAGATTTCTTGACAATAGGGCCCATGCCTAAACACGAAATTCATTTATGTTTCACATGCACCTTATCCACATAGCCTAAATGTAATTTTATATACTGTTTTTAATAATTCTGTGCATGAAACAAAGTTTCACGGTGTGGAATGTTCCACTTGCGGGCTCATGTTGCATTCATAGTTTCAGATTTGGGTACATTTCAATTTCAGATTTTCAGATTAGGGATACTTAACCTGTGCATACCTTGCAGACTTGTTGATCAGAAAAAGAAAATGAGATCATGCGAGCAAAGTGCCTGACTGAGAGGGGCTATTACTGTTAAATTAATTAATCTATCTGTTGGTCTGTTATAAATTGTTCTTCCAGGCTTCTTCTCATGGGCGCTCCCAGACATAGATCCCATATACTCTTCCTACCTCTTTAATAAAATTGGTCATTGGTGACAAAAAGGAGAATAAATTCATAGGTAGTAGAAGATGAAGAACCAGCTTCTATGGTGCTTTAGATCAGAGCAGCAGTTCTCAGCCAGAGGACGGTAGTCAATGCCTGGAGACATTTTTTTGGTTGTTACCACTGGGGGGAGCTACTGACATCTAGTGGGTGGAGGCCAAGGATGCAGCTAAACATCCTGCATGGAACAGGATGGCCTCTTGCAGCAAAAAATGATATAGTCCAAAATTTCAGTGGTGAGAAACCCTAAACCAGGGAAAGGGGAGTTGGTTCTGGTTGTAGCTCTGACTGGAACAAGCTCTGTGATGAACAGTCACTGGTTTGTTGTGAAATATCAATATTTGGGGTCATCATCTTCATCTCCTGGCAAATAGCCCCTAAAATCCCGGGAAGCTCCCAAAGGAAGTGATAATGTCTTTTTGTATGCTAATGAGTTGACTGGATGACTGGCAGCCCTGAGGTAACTCCAGATGGGGACTGGTCATTGGAAAGGTGACCCTCAAACTCCAAGGTCCAGGCCAGGAGAGGCTTGAAGAAGTTGATCATCAATGGCCAACTGTTCAATCAATCATGCCTTTGTAATAGGCTTCCATATAAACTAAAAAAAGGCTGAACTCAGGGATCTTTGTGGTAGCCAAACTCACAGAGGCTTCCAGAAAGGTGAACAAGAACACATCCATCCTCTGGGAGGGCGGAACACTCCAACTCACAGGAACAAAAACTCCTGTGCTCAAGGATCCTTCTAGAACTCTCCCTCTGTAGGACTTCATCTAGCTATTTATTTGTATCCTTTAAACTATCTTCCATGTGGGGGTGTAGCTCAGTGTTAGATCACTCATCTAGCTCGTATAAGGCCCTCGGTTCGATCTCCAACACCAAAAATAAATAAATAAATCCTTTATTATAAACTGGCAAACATAAGCTTTTCCCTGAGTTCTGTAAGCCACTCTAGCAAACTAACCAAACTAAGAAGGGGGTTGTAGGAAATCCAGTTATATAGCTGGACATTCATAAGCACAGTCAAAAGAAACTAGGGCTTGTGGTTGGTCTCTGAGATAGGAGAGGGCAAATCATGGGGACTGATCCCCAAACCTGTAGGATCTGATGATATTTTCAGGTTGACAGTGTCAGAACTAAACGGGATTAGAGGACACCCAACTGGAGCCTGCTAACTGCTTGCTTGCTTGCCAGTGGGGAGAAATCGCCATACCTTTTGAAGTCACAGAAGTCCTCTGCCTTAGTTGTGGTGTGAGAACAGAGGACAAATCATTTATTTTTCCTATGCAGTGACTCACCTTATGGGGACCTTGATTTCCTTATCTACAAAACGAAGACTTCAGCTTAGATCTGCACATGTAGCAAACTTCTTGTAAAGCTAAATGCATTCACTTTGAAAGACCATTCCTTCTACTAACGCTGAAGTTGGCTTTGTCAGAGAAGGATGTGAAATGCCTTTTCTTTTAAAAAGAACTGTTGTGGTCATTAACTTGAAAAACATAAAAGTATTTTTCACCAAATAAGTTTTTATCAGTGAATTGCAAATTTCAAGGAACTATCAGCCTATGTGATCGCAAAGATGTCTTCCAGCTTTGCCAAATTATGACTCTGTCAGGAACAATGAAAGGAGCTCTCGAGGAAATTGCTGCTCCATCAAGTGCTAGGCTTTTTGGAAAACATGCTGTATTAACCAGAGTTCAGCCAGCATACCAGAGGCTGGACTATGTATTCCAGGTCTGGGAACTAGAGGGTTAGGCAGCTGTTGAGAAGCTGGGAAGCATAGGTCAGAGGAGCACTTGAAGCCAACGCTGAAGTCCTTGGCCTGAATGTCTGGAGCAAGTGAGCTATAGCTTGGCTCTTAGATGTCCCCCAAAGGCCCATGTGTTTAAAGGTTTGGTACCCAGTGTGACACTATTGGGAAATGTTGGAAACATTAAAAGGTAGGGCCTAGTGGGAAGTTTGGGGACACTGGGAATGAGCCCTTGGAGGACACTGTGAGACCCTGGTCTCTTCCTCTCTCTCTCTCTCTCTCTCTCTCTCTCTCTCTCTCTTTCTCTTTCACCTCTTGGTCATGAAGTGAACAGCTGTGATCTGTCATTCACTGCTGCCAGGATTCGCTCCCTCACCACAAGCTCAAATACGGGACCAATTGACCATGGACGGAAACTTCCAAAATCATGAGCCCAAATGAACCATTCCTATTCATAAGTTCATGTCCTTGCGTACTTGTTACAGTAACAGAAAGCTGACTAATACAAAGTGCTTCTCAAGCAACCTGGGAGTTTACCTCAGAGCACACATCTGCTATGATTGCCACCAGACCATCATGGTTCCTCTTACTCTTTAACAGTTCAGATCGTGTGCAAGTGCCTTTCACTTACTGGGACACTGGGTGAAGGGAGCTTTAGGATACACTGCCTCACTTCTCTTTGATGTGGTGGAGACCTAAGAAGGAGGGTGGGAGGAGGGATTCCAGGTGAACCAGAATCCAACACACATACCAAACAGACCAAAGGTACCATTCTAGTCCTCTACCCACATCCTCCTGCCCTGATCCCTACCCAGAGGCCCAGAGTAAAGCCAGCCAAGGCTTGGACAGCTTGCCTCTGAATATTCTCTGCTCCATGGTGGAGAAGAGGAATCTGAAAAAAGAAAGCTACAATGAGTTAAATAAATCAACGCTTTACAGAAATGTCTGATTTTTGAACCACCTCCTGGCCTGATTTGCAAAGATCACCGAGATGTGTTTCGGAGTTCTCAATTCCCCATTAGCATTTTGTAAGCCAACAAGTCTCTGAGATTCAGATCCTGTGACCATCACATTAAGCTATAAAACAGTGTTCTGCTGATGTTGTAATTGCCTGACATGGCTACCTGGTTCAAACTCGTGCTTAGTATGCAAATCTGCTCCAAGAAGGCATCTGACAGTCACTTCTCTGCCCACAGAAACTGCCCCTTGACAGAAAATGTATTCCGAAAGATGACTTGCTATTTTTTGCCTCTCAAACTCCAGCTTGCAAGTCCGATAGTAGCTGAGAGCAACAGCATATGCTTATAATTAGGATCACCATCAGGGAATTCAACCTTACTGAGGGAAGGGAAGGAGGCCCACCAAGGGGGGCACAAAAGCTCTCAGAAAAACAGCAGATGAAATGAGCCCGGTTGGGCTGGCTGTTCCTGGGTAATGGGAGAAACTTGGTTGTGAAAAACAGCGCTGGTTTTACTCCAGACTCAGAAGAAATGTTGCGTGGGCAGAACGAGAAACGCTGACAAACAGAATCAAGCTTTGTGGATCTGCTTTGCATGATAGGCTGATGGAGCCTCACAGACAGCCAACCCCAAACCAAGCAGCTGCCCCGGGCTGGACCTTGAAACCAGGCTGACCACTTGCACTATGCATGGCTTTCCCTTAGAGGAGAGGAGGGTGTGGGGCCCCCTTGCTTCTTCCTACCGTGATTCTTACTGGATTTACAGATTCCCAGCATGAGTTTGCAATCCGTAACCAGTCTTTGAATCTCAGCTCCCATTCTGCATGAGTTGGGCATGTTTTATAACTTCTCTGTCAGCCTTTTAGATAGGAAGGAGAATAACCACCTTACTGTACCATCCTGAGGATTAAAAGGAACCGTAGAGAGGACTGTCTGGTGCCCACTGGCCTCCCAATCAATGGGATGGCTCTTATCATTCCTCTTTGGTGGGCTCCTGGACTTCTTGGGATTGACTGCCATTTATGGTTCCGGGTTTTTATTTATTAATTAATTTACTCCACCATTATTTACTGAATGCCTTCTAGATACCAGGCACTCTGGAGCCATCATGGTATATGAGACAAACAAACACAGCCCCTCTTGTCTGTTAGGGGAAACGCAGATTAATAGGACATGGTAATAAACGAATGGGAAAGAGTAGCATGCTAAGGAAATAGCCAAGAGGAAAACTTTACTCACACTGGGGGACCAGAGAAGGCTTTCTGGAGGAGGTGGCCTCTGAGTTACCCCTGAATCATGAGTCCGATCAAGCCTGATACAGGATGGCGCGAAGGGGAAAAGAGAGGAAAGGAGATATGTGGTTTCAGACCATAGTGACTGCCAAGGCTCACAGTGACGGACACCACAGTGTCATTAATGGAAACAAGTTCATATGGATGAATAGGGCAACAGAAACCTCGAGAAGGAGCAACCAGCCCATGGGGCACATGGCCAGCTAATGGGCAACGGGGCTTAGGGGTCTGACCCTACTCTTTCCCAAGTCTGGGTGCCTGTTAAGACCTTTGCTACTCTGGGAACCCCCCTTCTCCCTGCCCTCCATCCCCTGGTAATTTTCCCATGAATCTTGGAGAATCTCAACAGGACTTTGGGCAAACTGTTTCATTGTCTGAGCCTACATTTCCTAGGCTATTTGTGAAAGGATCAACTACCACCCTACTTGTGAAAATGCTCTGAAAAATATAGAAGGAGTAACCACATGACGAATGGGAATGAGTTCAGTATGTATGAAGACAGAGAATGATGTAAGCAAGAGGCCCCTGGCAGTGGGTAGACAAACCATGGGCTCTGCTGTCCACCAAATGTGTCCAAAGTTCCAATAAGATATCTCAACCATTGTCACAGACCCTTCTTGGTCCCCAGAGTCACTTAATTAATTCACACATTCTGTGAGAGGCAGCAAGGTCTAATGTCTTTGTAGTCAGGCAATCTGGAATAGAAACCCTATCCGTGGAGAGTTGAGGTCAAGTTACTGAACCTCTATAAAATCCCTCATATATATGAGATGATAGACTTACAGTGTTGTTAATAAGACTAAATTAAATGCAATAAACTATGTAAAGTGCCCAAAATATAGTAGGCACAAAATAAATGTTAATCCTATTATTATTGATTCTACAATAGATGAACCAAAGAAAATCACTCAAAACCACAATGCCGTCCTTAGTGTCAACTTTAAATTCCCTTTCCCCAGCCTTTCCCCCCAGTTACTCATTTCTCTCCACCTCTCATGTCACTATAGCCTCCAGTGTAGATGATCCATCGAGCCTTTTGTTTTAGGACAGAGTTCGCTCAGTTTAACCTGAGAAATGAAGGGTTTATAAAAAGGGAACATGTGGAGGTATAAAAGCAGGAATCTCAACTGTTGAGCTGGGCAGCAGGGAAAAGCAGCAGGCCTTGTAGACACAGGAACAGACCGGAGGCCTTTCAGAACTCGAAGCCACCTCGGTTCCATCATGTCAAGTCGGCAGAGGAGTTCACTGATTGTCCTTTAGGTTGCATCTATTATTATGACTCAGTTTACCCTCTTGGTCTCTTGTGAGTGTCTTTTGTCATCTTCATCTTGACACCAGTTGGTCAGTGCTTCAAATCAAGTCCTATTTCCTGCAGAGAGAAGGTGTCATTGGATTCATTAGTCATTGGTGTCCTTGTTAGACCAGCTTTCAAGCCAAACTATCTCAAAGGCTTCTCCCCAGCCAAGAAACTATTTACCTTCCTGACCATTACCCACTCCAAACTATTGGAGTCAGAAGGCTGGGGTTCCATAATCCTAGTCAACTCATCACAGTCTGATGGGAACTTTCCTGGTTTGGGCATTGAAAGTCCTCCATCTCAGAAAGCCTTATGTTTAAAACTTAAAGTCTCATATCCTGGGAACTACTTCAGTCCAAGGCAAACCAAAAGAGTTGATCAACATCCTCAGTCCCCAAATGGGAATTCTGCGGAGGAGGTGTGACTTAGGCATGACCTCCTACACATTCAGCAAATCTTCCTGACATCATAGAGTCAATCTGGCTCACTGGACCATCCTGTGGGTATGTGAGATTAAACTGATTTCTATTAAAGCAATGTTTAAAATAAGCATTCTGGAATCAAAATTCTCTGATCTGGCAATTTGGAAGTCTTAACCATTTTTATTTTTATTACATTTCAACTTTCTAGGCTTGTGACCAAAATAGTGCCACTTGGGCTCAAATCAGATATGATATTCTAGCTCAACAAGAAACAAGTTGATAATGTTAGCAAAATCAAAAGCAGATTTATATAGTATGGGGGACCCACAGATGCAATGAGGGTTCCTCACACTGTGAAAAGCAGTATGGGTGCTGAATACCCACTTCATTCTTTAGTTCAGTCCTTAACCCAACATTTACTAGGAAAGTTTATTGGACAATTGCTGCATACCAAACTACCCACAGTGGCCCAGAGTGGGACCTTGAAAGACCCAGGACTCCAGAATGCCATGTCTGCCCAAGACTGTTAATACCAAGGGGGAGTTTGGAAGTTTCCCCAAATCACCCTCAGGTTTGATTATTTGTTAGAGGGACTCAACTGAATCCACTGAAGGCTTTGTACTCACAGTGAGTTCACCACAAGGAGAGGAAACATTAAAGTTGAAAAGGGAAGAAATGCATATGGCAGAATCTAGGAAGGTTCTAGATGTGAAGCTACCCTTGTCCTCAGAACCTGTTTCTCTGACAGCATTGATGTGTAACAATCTTATTGTAAGCTGGGAAGCTCACCTGAGATTCGGGGTCCAGAACATTTACTGGGGCAATATACTTGGGCATGACTGGTTGAGCTCAGTCTCCATCTTCCCCCTCCATGGTGGTCAGGCTGGTATCAGGCAGGCTGAGGGGTCCACCATGAGCCACATCATTAGCACAACAAACTATCAGGTGGGATCCAGACACTCTCATCACATTGGAAATTTCAAAGTTTAGAGGTCCCTTCCCCTCCCCCAGGAGCTGGGGACAAAGCCAGACCTCTTAGGGGGCAAGACCAAATTCTTTCCTCCACATACCCCAGTGATAGGACTTTCTATTCATTATCCCATGAGTCCTCAGAGATCTGTGAGTAAGCATCATTATTACTCCCACTGTCAGCCAAGAAAATGAAGGCTCAGAGTAACTGGTCCGCAACTGCATCATAGTGGAGCTGGCATGAAGACCAGTTCAGTCTGACCCCAGAGTATGAGTTCTTAGCTGCTATATAGAACAGTTACCTGGTGTCCAGGATTTATGATACCACTCTGGAAAGACCAAAATCAATAAGGCAGGGGCCGTGCATCTTTCAGGGACCTGTTAGAAAATAGATGGAGTCTACATACTTGTTAATTAAAGAGACTTTGATGAAGAGACTGTTTTCAAAAGTGTAAGCAATAGTACAGGATGGTGCAGTACCCTGGTACTAGAAACAAGGGGGGCTTGATACCACCCCCAGCCCTGAAATTAGGGGGAGTCAATAACCACTGAGTTCCAGGGAAAGCAGGTGTAGCTACCAGCTGTGGCCTCTGGTAAGGGAACACAGACACAGCCAATGGTTGGGGGTGGGGTGGGGAGTTGTGACAAAGTCATTCCAACCTCAGCCTCCTCCCTCCCTCAATTTCCCACCAGTATCTCCCATTGGCTGGAGCCATTTGGAGACCTGGAGCAAGAGAGTTTATGGATGCAGTCCATTCATAGTCTAGGACACAGATCAGGATGGAAAAGTATGGAGAGTTGATCTAGAGGGATTAGAGGGATAAACAGAAGATATACTGCACCCTTCTGCTCTCCACAAACTCAAGTAGAAGAGAAAAAAGAAATGTGTAGACACATAATTGCGACTAGGGGATGGATATCACCTTTAACCGAGAGGGGGAATAGATACACTTGGGGCGATACACTTGGGTGTGATTGGTAGAGCTCAGTCATGATTGGTTGATTGATGATATACAAATCATCAATTAGGATAAACATTTTGTGCTTTTCTTGAAGGATGAGTAGACTTGCATTTGGACAAGAGAATGACAGACATGGCAAATACTTTTTTGAACAGGTAAGACAGTGTGGAGGACCATGTATCGTTCATCAGGCTTGATGTAGAATCTACACGGAAAGCAACCGGTGTGAGTCTGTGAAGTTAGACCTGGGCCAGTCCACGGAGGGGTCTTCAGGTGCCATAGTAAGAGTGTGTTGATCCCTCTTGAGGTACTGGGAAGACATTCAATAATTCTATGATAATATTTTAATTTTATAAAGTTCTCTCTGGCAGTTTAGAAAATGGATTCTAAAATATGATTTGGTGGCAAAAGATCTATGAGGAAATTATCACAGTGGTAGAGATGAAAATTACAGAACATGCAGTGTAGGGGGAGGGGCAGATGAGTCCCCTGGGAGCCAAGGAGAAGAGGGTAACGGTAAAGCACATGCAAGTTAATGCATGAACTGGAGTCAGGACCACTTGGGATGCTGATGACACAATGACAAGGAATGTCACTGATAACACCTCATGGAGATAAATAGTGCTTAGATATTTAGACAGCAGCATCTGAAAAGGCCTGCATCACTCCATAAGATACTCTTTGTTTATCTCCTAAACAAAGAGAGAAGCCGTAAGGAGAGAGTCTTAGATAATGTTGCATATGGGCATCTGAAGTCTAAATCGCCACAGATTTATAACATTGTAAGACCAGTATTTAAAAAAGGGGGAAAATTAGATGATGGACCAATGAATAATTTAAAAAGAGTTAGCGGCAGCAATTTTTAAACTGTGTAGAAAACTTTGTACTCTAAAGAGAGAACCATAAACATTAAACAGAATATCTTTAGTGCCCTATAAGCACTGTTCAGAAAGAAGCTGAAAAACTAACCCAGTTTGGGATTCATTTATTTAAACAAACCTTGATCTAGCACTTGTTATATGCCAGGCTATTTATGTTATATTATATCATATATTATGTAATATAATATTAGATTAGATTCTTTCCTTTGATCCTCACAAAGGTTTTACTACCACTATTATTATCATTATCATTATTATATCCATAATATGAAAGGATTCTGCTTCTATTTCCTATCACTCTCTAGACGGGATTGCCACGTATGGTGTTGCAAACTGTTCTGAAAACATGTGCCTGTCTTGGGGAGTGAGTCACCACACCACGGGAGCAGGAGCAGGCTGACAGCTACCTGAAAGAGAGGATGGAACACATTTTGATATTTGTCTGGCTAGGAAAGTTGCCTTTTCCCTAATTCACACAAAGGTTAGTGGATGGCCCAAAGTTAAGGTCCCAGTGATGCAGAGCCCTGGCTAAGATGCCATCCAGTTAATAAGCACCTCCACAGGCTGTCTCCACTCCTCTCTTGCCAACTCAGACCCTCCACCCCAGAGTTCCAAGGGCGTGCCTCTCATCCCTTGACTGCAGGTTGACCTGTTCTGAATGAACCGATTGTCCCAAACCATAAAACTACCCAGTCCCACATGGTCCCCATTCTCAGAGCATCATATCACCTTAGCAGTTTCCCACATGCCTTTCCACAAACTATGGCTGGGGGAGGGAACCAGATGTTGCACATGTGAAATTACCCACTGTGGCCTCACCTTGTCCACCTCTTCCTGAGTCTGGAAACCCAAAGCATGGCCAGGTAGAGTTCCTGACCTCAGGAAGTTCTGAGCCCGATCATAGTCTTCATGGAGCCTTGGACGTCCCAGTACCATCAACATTAAGTTCCTCCCCTTCCCCATCAAAGCCACATTTCTTTTTTTTTTTTTTTTTTGCGGCACCGGGGATTGAACCCAGGGGCGTTCTACCTCCGCATTACACCCCCGGCCCTATTTTTTATCCTTTATTTTGAAACCGGGTCTCACGAAGTTGTGGAGGGCCTCACTAAGTAGAGAGAGAGAGAGAGAGACAGGGAGAGAGAGAGAGAGCTGAGGCTGGCCGCGAACCCGGATCCTCCGGTCTCCGCCTCCCAAAGTACTGGGATTACAAGCGTGTGCCACCACGTCCAGCTCAAAGCCACATTTCTGCAGCCCCATTCAGGTGGTCTGAATCCTTTATGGATATTCTCGAATGTCAGGAGAATTGTCTCTAATAAAAGAGACTAACTTTCTAATGTTGTTTCAGGTGTCTTATAAGAAATTAGTGGAAGGATGAATAAAATCAAAACAACATGGGATTGAGGATCACATAGAATTAAGTTCAGCTCTAGAATATACTAGCTGTGTGTTCTTGAATAAGTTACTTCACACCTCTGAGGCTCAATTTCAGAATATGTAATATTGATTGTGCCAATAATTACCTCCAAGGGTGGTTATGAAGATGATAACAAGACCCCCCCCATAAATAGTGCCCATAAAGCAAAGCCAGGTGCGGTATAGTCCCAGTACTGGGGAGGCTGAGACAGGAGGATCGCAGGTTTGAGGCCAGTGCAGTAACTTAGAGATACCCTGTTTCAAAATAAAAAGTAAAATAGGGCTGGGAATGTAGCTCAGAGGTAGAATGCCCCTGGGATCAATCCCCAGTACAAATAAATAAATAAGAAAGATAGAGAGGTTTCTGGCAAATAAGAAATATTTAATAAAGCACTTGGGAGGAACTGAGCACCATCCTACTTGGCTTGTTTACACATCCAAAAGGAACTTTCTCTCAGGTAGCAGAACTGGTGAAACCAGAGAGAATTCATTGAATTTTTACCCTTTCTGCACCCACCTATCACTAGGTTACATAAAAATAAACATATGGTTGAATGTGCTGAAAGCAGCACTTGCCATCAACATGAACGTAAAGAACCTCTTATCCTAAATAACTTACATAAACTAAATTACTCATCTACAGGGTGTGGTAAAGATTTGCACCAGGTGCCTTGGAATTAGGCACTTGAGTTCAAAACCTGCTCTGCTCTGACCAAGCCACGTGACCTTGGACCAATCACTTCCCCTCTTTGAGCCTTAGACTCTCCTTTGAAAAATAGAACCAATGGTCACAGTTTTGCACAACCAAGAAGTTTTTGCAAGGAACAGGTAAAATCATGAATGCAGGATACAACATAAAGTAGGGGCAGATGTACTGGAATTCTCTTCATTTCCTTTGAACAAGGCCAGAGTAACATTGCCGTACAAACTGTGAGATGTCCCTACTGTACCCGTCTAATCCTTTATTCTTCAGTATGTTTTGGGAAAAGGACTTGTTGCTATTTGGACAAGTTAACAGCATGGTTTTATGAGCTGCCAGTGCTGAACGTTGCCTCTCTGTGCTTTCATCATGTCTTTATTTGAGTTTTTGCATAAACTTCTCCTCTGTGTTGATCTGACCTTTTCAAACCCTCATTCTCCAAGTGTTTGAGACATGTTGAGGATATGTGCAGCGACATCGCCGGGCGCATTCCTCTTCTACTGAGAGGAGAGCGAGTCCAGGCAATTGGCTCCGATGCCAGGAAAGCCTATTAAAATATTAAATGAGGAGTTAGTGACAGGTTTAACTAGCCTCTTGTGGCAAACTTCCAAATCTTAACTTAGTAAGGTTGGGTTTTGGCTGTAACAAACCAGCTGTCACAAGCCGTGTAAGACCATTAATTATGTATGGGAGCACTGATAAATTAATGCCTCGTGGCCAGAAAAAAAGTAGGGGTTCTTGTTTGTTGTATGCACCCTCTTTCTGCTTTTATTTTCACAAAAAATAACTGAATTATGTTATTATGTTTGCAGAGGTGCAAAAATAGAATAAAATGAATGCTAACAGATGCATGAGCAGAGTTCTTACAACTACAGGGTAAAAATGGGACTGATGTTCCTAATAGGCTATTCTTATAATGTGCTCCTATCCTGGAATTTTACAATACTGTTCTGGGAGACCATTCTTAATGGGTCAGGTGGGCTTATAATGAGGCCCTTTTTTGTGCTTTACTAGCCAAGTAGCTTTGGATCTGTTCCAAGATATAGCACCTTATTGTGTATATCAGCATTATAATGATAATAGCTATTTTTATTGAGCAGTTATGAAGTGTCAGGCAACTGCCAAGCTCATTAATGTGATTATCCTCATAATTAAAATGTGATATAAGGTATAGGATGTTATTCCTTAGTATAAGTACAAATATAAGTAAGTATTAGTAAGATATAAGGCATAAAATAGTACACTGAGGCAGGACATCCTATGACCTAGATTCGAAGAACATAGAGGAGGAGAGAGAGAGTTTGAAGTGTTTCAGTCTTGTGACCCGTACCCCAGAAGGATGACTGGGTTTGGGCCAACTCTAGGTTGTACATGGTCCTCTGAAAGAACAGAGCTTTCAAGTAGAGATGAAGGAAACTGATTCCTGTTACTTCATTTTTAATTTCTCACCAGGAATGACTGCCAGCTGATTTGGGTGGACTAGGAAACAGGGCTACTAGAATTTGATGACTAGGAAACAGGGCTGCTAGAATTTGATTTCATGAGAATAATTTGGAGTCCATGGTATTCAATTGTAATAGTGGCCCCTGTTCTCATTCTTTACAGTAAACAGTCCCTTTCCCCCATGACATTGCAGCACTTCTCACTAGAGAGAGGCAGTTTACTTCTTCAGAGATTGAGTATGGGCTGGCCTTGTGACTTGCCAAGACCCTTGGAAAGCTGCAGAGGCAACCTTGCCCCAGTTCTGAGCATCAGCATTAGATGGCCTGGCTTTTCTACCTGCTCTTGAACTTATGTAACTTCCAAGAGACCCTGTTAGGGCTCGCTCACTGATGGAGAAGACACACAAAGGAGAGCTGAGTTGGCTCATCCAAGATCAGCCAACACCATCCACCCGAACCTGCAGAAGCTCTAGCTGCCCTGTAGCTATCTGAAGATACATGAGCAAACCCAGTCAAGATCAGCTAGTCCAGCTCAGATCAGCTGAACCCTGGAAAACCAAGGGCCAAATATACATTTATTGTTGTTTGCCAGGAGGGATTTGTGGTTTGTCATGCAGCCTTTCTGGGGCCCTGGATAAATTATAGAAGCTACTGCTTCATTCTAGATAATAGAAGACTTATAGAAGCTTACAGAAGCTACTGCTTCATTCTAGATTATTAAGAACAAAGTCATTAGCGAGGGTGCTATTTATAGTTCATGTCAGAGGGTCAAGGGAAGGAATCTTAGAGCTTATCCAGCCTGCTTGTCCAATCTTAAATAGAAGGTCTAGCACATTCAATTCTACTCAAGACACATATACCGAACATCTATTTTATATATGACAACTTACTAAACAACAAGTTTATTACTTGGAAGGTTTATTTTCAATGGAATTACACACTGTGGAGACAGAGCAGAGCCGTGCTGTTACGCCCCTCATCCCTCTACACTGAGATTCTGTGGATATTTCCCTCATCATCTCTGTAAAGAACCTCTATGGCTAATGGAAGAAAGAGTTATATCCTTCAGCTCTGCTGGGTGGAAAAAATTGAGAACCATCAACCTAAAGGCAGAGCTAACTTTCTGTTGTTAAATATAGCTATCATTTGCTGGGAAAGAAAGACCCATGTGTATTATTGAAGCCATGCCTGACAGACACTAAGGAAAAGAATGAAAATACTCACAAGTGCCCATGATGTGCAGATTTGTTCTCTAGCAACCTCCCTCTTGGTCAATGTTTTCACACTATGGCAATTTAAATAGGCACAAGGTCTTCCTCAAGCTAAGAGATGATTATTCATTTCAAAAGAACCATAAACAAGACTCTCATTAATGAATTTGTTCTGTTCCATAACATCATCATAGCTTCATGGGGCTCATTTATTAACTGTCTTCCTTGAAGCCAAACCTTATGATGAGGTTCCTAACCCAAACATGGATTAGCAGCTGAATAAGTTTGAATCCTGGGACCACACAGAATATGAGTAGTTTGTAACCAAAAAGTTGACAGGAATACTCAATTCCTACAATTTCTAACATGCATTGATAAAAATCCACAATATCCCTTGAGTTTTTAGGAAGATCCTTAGTGATATGCAGACTATTTCATGCGATGGTTAGCTTCCTGTATGACCCTGCTCAGGCTATAATATCCAGCGATTTAACCCAGTACTAATCTAGCTCTTTGCCATGAAGAAACATTGAATGAGGTTAGTGTGTCTATAATCAGTTGACTATAACTAAATGAGATTACCCTTGATAATGTGAGTGGGCCTATTTCAACCAGTGGAAGGCGTTAAGAGCAAAAACCAAGTTTTTCCAGAGAAGAAGAAATTCTGCCTCAAGATGATAACATCAACTCCTGCCCATGTTTCGAGCTTTCTGGCTTCCTCTACAAGTTTTGGATTTGCCAGCCCCACAATTGCATGAGCCAACTTATTAAAATAAATCTTTCTCACTCTATATACTATATATATACACACATATATATTATATTACATGTACGATATTCATATTCTGTAATGCATATATATGTAATAGATGTATATTTTTATATGTAATATTGGTTCTGTTTTTTGGCAGACCTCACTGACACACTAAATAAATTTCAACTTCCATCACTCTTACAGAGTTAATTCTGCAGTCCTGAACTCATTTTGCACTGAACTTGCTCCTTATAGTTTGGCCTCTAAGTGCTTCCATGGTCTGAGGATTTGGACTTGAGGTTGAATTCTGCGTTCCTTGCTTTGACCTTTGTGGGAGACACTGTTAACATTCTGTTCAGATTCACTTGGATCCCTTTCAACTTTACTGTTGAAATCCTTTACTGTGTATCTTTCCCTGGACTATGTGTGTTTTTGTTCCTCAAAGTCCAAATCTGTGAGTCACTTTAGGGATCACCTTAGTTCAGTTTCTGTTGCTATAACAAAATAACTGAGTCTGGGTAACTTAAAAAAGAAAAGGTTTATTTAGCTCACAGTTCTGGACATTTAAGAGTATGGTGACAACATCAGCTTGGCTCTGGCGAGGGCTTCATTGTAAATGGCATCTCGATGGCGGGGCATGTGTAGAAGAGGTGAGGCAGGAAGCTGGAGAGATTCAGGGGCCAGGCTTGCTCTTTTCCTAACACCTTGCTCTTGAGGGAACTCACCGATCACAAGAGAACTACACTAATCCTCTCTGAGGTCCATGCCCCTAATGACCTAACTACCTTGCACCTGGCCCCATCTCTAAGGATCTACCACCTCACCACTATCATACAAGGGACTGAGTTTCCAGCCCATGAAGTTTGGGGGACACACTCAACCCATGTCCAAGCTACCCCAGAGGTCTTCCTTTGAGTTACTGAAGAGCCCTTTTCTACAAGCAAGAGAGTCTAGGAGTTCATATTCTCCTGGGTGGCACCGAGTCAATGAGAGGCTGATCTAGGAATGTGGAAGCCCAGCTTCCTTGTCATAAGTTGAGGAAGACTCCCAAAAGGACCTTACTTTTGGGTTCTTTGTGGGATCAGAGTGAGGCTGGACTTCTACCTGAAAGAAAGATCACCCTTGCCTGACCTCCACCCATTTCCTGTCCCTTTCTCCCCTCCCTTGTCTACTAGGAACACCTCAGCATCTCAGGGCTTGCTCTGACAAGCTCAGCCCAAGCCACCCTTTATATCCTCCTTTGTCTCTGATCCAGGGAGAGGCTGGACACATTACCTCCTCTAATTCAGCACATAATCCCATGAAGAGAGGAATGTACATTCAGTTCTGGCCCCATGCATAGGATCCAGATGGATCTGATGAAATAATACAGAATGCAAAATAGAGGTAAGACACATTTAGAATGACACACTCATAGTATCTCAGAATTAGAAGAAATCCTACCTACTCATGAGTTTCTTCTTTAACATCTCTAGGAAATGGTCACTGGTTTCTTTTTTAATAGTCTCTTTCAAAGCACCACATCCATTGTTGAACAACTATATTAGAAAGTTTAATCTTACCCAGAGTTTATGCCCCTACAAATACCACACACTTAAGACAAGAAATCTTTACATTTGTAAGAACTGCATCACAGGAAGGACAAGAACGATTCCGGGGGCTTGTTCCCACCACAGCACAATTAACACCAAATGGAGACATTTCCTTTCATATCTAAGTCTAATCCAAGACCCCTCCAGTATTCGCTATGTTGTCAGCAGGGCAGAAGGGCCTCAAGACACATAGACAGGAAGAGACCTGTGGCCCTACATTAGTAAACTTCAAAAGGCTACTGGTAAAGATACTGTGAACAAATTTGAAAAGGTCACAGTCCTTATCCAATAACTCACTATACAAGGGTTTACAATATTTGTTCAGCTGAGTAAGACACTCGCTCAAAATCTATAAAGAACCACAGTGCTTATTCAAAGGAAGTAAGCATTAAGGACCTCTTTATTAAGTTGACAATTTTCACTCCTAAACCAATTGATTATGGGGGCCAGTTTCCACGTGAATACCCGCAGTGGACCTAATTCTTCTTTTGTGTAGCCACCATTTAAACACCTGGATCTCGGCCAAAGGCTATCTTTGATGGCTGACCCTCTTCAGGTGCTTTGGTCATTTTTCAAAAGACACAGCTTGCTCAGCTCTAGCCTCCCAATTCTCTCCCCAGTGATTTCCCTTCCATTCCTTTCTTGGCTTGCAGTTTTCCTGATCTTTGCAACTTGCTCTACACTAAACTCAGATCCTTACCAAGGACAGAAACCAGAATGGAAATTTAATCTAATGCCCTTATTCTGGCCTAAAAGCCAACATGATTTTCCCCACCAACATTCCTTCCTTGAACCCTGCCAATCCTCCTCTTGCCTCCCCAATTCCCACTACACTGGTCTCTGCTGTTCTCAAATGTGTCAGGCCACTCAGCATTTCAGGGCTTTGGTGTTTGCTTTTTCTCTCTCTCTGGGAGGATCTCCCCCATGGACTCTCATGGCCCTCTTGCCTCCTTCAGTCTTCTGCTCAAATATTGCCTTATTAGACATCCCTGTGACCACCCTAGATATTTCCTCAATACTCAGAAACATAAGTTACATCTTGATTTGCAATATTTTTTGCAAAGGCTGTAAGAGTGGCCCTGTATCTTTGCTCCCGGCCATCTAGTTTCCATCCCCAAGGTAAAGAAATGCAATAATTTTCTTATGTGTCGTGCCAGGGAAACTTTTTGCTTATAAGAAAATATATATGAACATATCCTTTATGATATTTTTACTCAAATGGAGGCATACTATTATTCTGTTAACCGAACAATATAACATGGAATTATTCCAAACAACTAAAAATGGAAATACTTCATTTAAAAAGAAATATCTGAGCCAGACATGGTAGCACACACCTGTAATCCCAGTACTTGGGAGACTGAGACAGGAGGACCACAGGTTCCAGGCCAACCTCAGCAACTTAGACCTTCAGCAACTTAGTAAGACCCTATTTCAAAACAAAAATTAAGTAGGACTGAGGGGTGTAACTCAGAGGGAGAATGCCCCTGGGTTCAATCCCTAGTAACAAAAAGAAAAAAAGAAAGAAATATCATTATGGTCTTCCATTATTGCACCATAATTTTTTAACTAGTCCCCTACCAATGGACATGTAGGTTATTCTTGCTGTATAATTTCTTTGTACTCTCATTATTCTGTTCTCAAGTACTGAGTTGGGGCACATAGACTTGAAGATATTCAACCTTTTGGGGCCTACCTAAACAACAATTTCATTTGCTTCAAGATGATTTGCATTATGAGGATGAATATCTAGAAGCAGGACTTGGCTAAAAGGAGATGGACATTCGTAACGTGAATCAATGTTGCCAAACGGCCCTCCAAAGACTGCCTGACAATCACATTCCCAGTACAGGTTAGTTCCGATGTCCCCACACACCCTACTGGCACATTATGTTATTACATATTCTTTACCAATTGGATAGGTAGAAAATGACACCTCACTGAAGTTTTAATTTGCATTTCTTTTATTATTAGGCTATGCATCTTTTTTACATTTATAAGAACCATTTGTATTTCTTATTTTATTAACTGTTGAAATCATTTACCTATTTTTCCTTTAACTTTCTTTTCATTTTTGTGCTATTGATTTGTATAAATTCTCTAAAATAGATCATCTCTGAATTTGCAACATATGTTGCAAATATTTGCTCCTACTTTGTGGTTTGTCTTCGACTCTATTTTTTTATTTGCAGAATTCTATTTTTATATGTATTTGGTTAAGTTTATGAGTTTTTCATGTTGGTTTTGTGTTATAAGAAATTATTTCCTCCCTCCAAGATTATTGTTAAAGAATTCTTTAAAAATATTTTCTTCTAGTATTTATGGTTTCAATTTGTGTTGACTCTTAAAAAATATCGAGCTTATTTTTGTGTGGATGAGGTCAGGAGCCAACTATATATATATATATATTTATATTTTCATTTATAAATAAATATAAATAAATATAAATAAATATAAATATTTATATTTATAAATATAAATATATATATATATATTTATATTTATATTTATATTTATAAATATATATATATATTTCAGATGGCTACCCTGTTTACCAGCTCCATTTTTTGAACAAAGAGTTTTACCCTCTTTCATCCACTAAATTTTCACATGTATTTGGGATTATATTCTGGGATTTCTGGTATATTTCACTAATTTGTCTGAGCATGCGTGTAGCAATACCACACTGTTTTAATTAGTGTAGATATATATGTTTTAATATCTATAAAACCTAGATTCTCTCCATCACTCTTCTTTTCCAGTATTTTCTTGGCTCCTTCTGTTTATTTAATTTCCATATAAGTTTTACACTCAACTTACTTAGATCCCAACAAATCCTGTTGGAATTGAATTTAATGAATCTATTTTTTTCTTCATTGAGCATGATGTTAATTTTGAGAGTGAGGTATTTTAAAATATATATTCATATAGTTATATAAACTCTTCATTTATTTATATTTATTAACATTTTTATTAAGATGAGCTCTTGAAGTTTATCCAATATCTTTTCATCATCTTCAGAGATAATCATATAATTCTTCTCTTTGATCTATTTTTGTGATTGATTACATGAATGGGTTTCCTAACATTTCAACATCCTGAAGTTAAGTCCCATTCGGTTGTAGTGTGTTACCCTTCCAATGTACTTCTGGATTCTGTTAGTCACCAATAGAGGTAAATTAGTTTGTTCTGCTATTTGCTTTTTTTTCTCTCCTTCTCTCTCTCTATGTTTTAGGTTTCAATATTATGTTAACCTCATAAAAAAGAGAATTTCAGAAACTGCTTCATACTCTTGTGTGTTCTGGAATAGTTTAAGTAGCACTGGATTAACCTCTCTTTTAAAGGTTTGGTGGGATTACTCCATGAAACCATCTGGGGCACTTGCTTTTGGGGGATGTAACACTTTGAGCATACTCACAGGTTTAATGGTCTCTAATAAAACTTAAGCTTCAGGGTCCCTTGCATAGGATCCTAATAAGTTCCTGGAAGAAAGCCCTCACAATTTGTCCACATGATCCTGTGTGTGTGTGTGTGTGTGTGTGTGTGTGTGTGTGTGTGTGTGATCTGCAAAGTAAGATGCCTTTGGCCACCATTGGATAAGGCCACTAGCTGTCTCTATAATACTTTCTATTCTGCTCTTCTGCCTTTTTCAGTTGGAGTTGGAGTGATTATAGACATTTTGGGGGATTGAGCTAAAGAGAACATGGCAAACTTGGAGATGTGCCAGCCAAATTCCCCTTCGAGTAAGGATCTGTATC
>PVJS01033009.1:0-22429 GCA_004027185.1 Glis glis | reverse complement strand
CTCTCTCTCTCTCTCCTTAGTGAGGCCCTCCGCAACTTCGTGAGACCCGGTTTCAAAATAAAGTATTAAAAAAATAGGGCCGGGGGTATAGAGCAGAGGTAGAACGCCCCTGGGTTCAATCCCTGGTACCGCAAAAAAAAAAAAAAACAAAAAAAACCCAATAATAATAATAATTATAAAATAGAGGCTGGGGGGTGTGGTTCAGAGGCAGTATGCCCCTGGGTTCAATCCCCAGTACAAAATCAAACAGCCATAGAAGAATCATCTTCCATTTTTAGAATCCAAGATTACAGAATTGTTCACAAAAGGGAAACAAACTTTATGACTATTTGGTGTCCCATCTCTGTAAACCAGTATCATTAACCTTGACTTTTTACCTGTTTTTTTTATAGTCCAGAAATGGATTGTATACAAAGTTCACTAAGACTGACTAATTAGTATATTGGCCCATGTGCATGAGCATGTGCATCATGTGAAGAAGAGAAAGAATAATGCCTTTTATGTCTACTTTGTTGGTTTGTAGTAATCACAGAACTGTCTTTTCTTCCCTTGGTTCGCAATGAGCACTAAAAAGTCAGACAAGTTTAATAAAAAGAGAGAAGTCTGGTGAAAAATAGGAAGTTGCATTAACGGTCATTGGTATGGGCTCTGGATACTGGCAGGTAAACCCCAGCATGTGAGAAGAGCTCTGTCCTTTACTTCTCTCGTTTATAAACGTAGACGGCATTACTAATAGTACCATCTACTAGAGACATGTGAATTCAACAAGCTCATACATGCAAAAGGCTTAAAATAGCGCTTGGTGCATGGTAAGCATGCAACACTTACTAACTGCCATTGTTAGGATGTATACCTTTGGCCATGGACTCTGCAAAGCAGTCCTGCACGGTAGAAAGTGCATCAGCTCCAGGGTAAGTGCCTGAGGCATGTCTCTCAGTTCCACTACTGACAAGGTCTGTGACCTGGGCAGTACACTTAAATTATGGGAAGTCACTCTCTGTATCTATGAAACGAGTATGATGGTACAGGATTAAAAGTATTGTTGTGAAGGCTAAATGACACAATGCATTGGGCGGCATGGTATTGGTACATAGTAGCCGGTCAGTAAATAATGACTGTCACAACAGGGAAGCAACCTGGTTTGTGAAATAACTTTGGGCTCAGATATTCTGGGATTTCAGTTGACCTGGCTTCTCTGATCTTGAATCTCCTTATAGAAAACTGGAATACTCATTTGCATTTTGAAGACCAGATCTAGTGTATGCAAAACGGATGTCTCACAATAGGGACTCATTTTGTTTATTATCATTTATTTCCTGGGGCAGCAAACCCCCAGCCCAGGGTCAATTCCTGCCAGCCACCTGTGTTAGTAAGGATCGAGAGCCAAGAGTGGTTGAACAATTTGAAATGGTTGGAGGCAAAAAATGAATGTTGTATGACTCCGGAAAATGATATGAAGTTCATGTTTCAGTGTCCATAAATAACACTGGGTGTGAACACCGTCAAGGCCATCGTTCTTGTGTTCTCTGGAAGTTCTTGCACAACAGTGGCAGGTGTGAGTAGTTGAAGTAGAGATCATAAAACTGAACATTTTTGTTACTTGGACCTTTATAAAAAATAAAAGTTTGCCAATCCCTGGTCTACTCTAACCTTCTCTTATATGTGAACATCAAGAAAAATGAAGAACTTTTCAGTTCTCTAAATATCCAAAACTTAGCATCCTAGTTTCTTGGCACTAGCCAACCACCCAAACACTGGCACTTTCTTATAAAATTAGAGATTTGGGAAAGTATATTAAAAGAGGGAATATTTATCATGTTTCTCACTTGATATCTTAAATATTTAATAATGAAATAATGTTATTTATTTCAATTTAATATTTTCAAATATTAGATATCTTAAATATTTCATTTTAAAATATCCTAAAATAATTTTTAGTTCTTTTGTGCCTGTAGTTACATTTAACTATACATTATCTTGTAGGAACCTTTGATATAGCCAAATGATCGCTAGGATGTTTCTTTCTCTCTCTTTCTTTCTCTTTCTCTCCCCCTTTCCCCTGTATTGGGGATTGAACCCAGGGCCTCACTTATGCTATGCAAGTGCTCTATCACTGCACTACATCCCCAGCCCTTTTTATTGTTTTTATTTTGAGACAGGGTCTCACTAAGTTATCCAAACTTTTGATCTTCCTGCCTCAGCCTCCTGAGTAGCTTGGATTAGGTGTGCACTACTGTACCTCCGCTAATTGCTGGGTTTTGAATAATTGACTAGTGAATTTTATCACTTTATTGCTTAGGTGATGTCTCTACTATTTATTAGTTGTTTTATTTTCCCTATCTCTTTAGGATTTTTCTTTCGTTTTTTTTTTAGTTTGGTGATAAAAGATCAATTTAATTCTAGCATCTAAAGCTATAAAATGACATGTTTTATAAACTTCATGAAACTGTTGTATACATTCAATGAAGTGGCAACTGTGCTATACCACTGAGTATCTCAAAATCAGGCACATACTTCTGAGCTATTTAAACATAATCCATTTTTGATTAATCCAATTTTGATTAAAAACAAAGTCAGAAGCCATCACAGTTATACTGTGTGAGAAGACCTCTGCCCTTCACTTCTTTCATTTATAAATGCCGACGGCATTACTAATAGTGCTGCCTAGCAAAGACGTGTGAATTTGACAAGTTCATACAAACAAAAGGCTTAAAATAGTGCCTGGTGCATGGTAAGCATGCAATACTTACTAACTGCCGTTATTAGAATGTAAACCTTTGATCATGGGCTCTGCAAAGCAGTCCCGCAGTCAGTCATCTAGCAGGGGGTACTGAAAGTGATTCCGTAGTTGTACTCTAATGGGAAGGCTTTTTGAGTATGTATATGACTGGCCAAAGCTGGGCACAAGGGGCTGGGGTGCAGCTCAGTGGTTGAGCACATGCTTAGCAATCTTAACATGCTTCAGGCCCTGGGTTCAATACCCACCACCCTCCCCCAAAGAAAGAAAGAAAGAAAGAAAGAAAGAAAATAAAGGTGGGTACAACCAGGACCAGATCAGCAAGTCAAACTTCTATCACAGTTTCTGAAGTGTCTCCTTTTTTTTTTGTCAATTAAAACACTAGAATTATATTTACCTTTACATATACGCAAGTTATAGTGTGAAAGCGTATTTGCTTGCAAACATATAAAAATACTTGCTAACTAGTTTAACAAAAATATAATCTGTGAAAGTATATAACAAAAACATTAAACACATGTCACCCTGGAAAGATCAATTCCATCTTTTATATTGCATCAAACAAAGACAGTCTTAGTTTTTTTGAATCTCTTATCCAGAAATACTTGAAAAGGAAGACAGAAGTTATTCATTCTTACCCTTATCATGGCTGTGAAAAGGGTTTAATTTAAAAACCAAGTACTTTGTAATGCCAAAGTCCAGAATGAGTCCAAATATTTGGTCAATAGAGTGTTACCATCTTCAGGAGGAGGAGTAATAACAAAGGCTAAAACAAGCTGTCTTTAATCTGTAAAGACCACTGGAAAACAAAAGCCGTAGCATCAGGGAAGGTCTGGGATGTCTCCCCTTTGTGGATGCCACTGAGCAGTGTTCAAGATTAACTAAGCAGTGGTCAAGGTGACATCAACATTTTTAAGAATAGGCAAAAACTTACATTTACAAAACTCTCTGTTTCTAAGTAGAGTGGCAGTAGGCCGTGTAATTCTGAGACAATGAGGGACCCCCATAAAAGCAGCATCTTTTAAGATTAAGGGAATAAAAACAGAGGGGGGATGAGACAGGAACCTCAGGGCCTTAACTAGTGGTGGGTTAGCCATTCACAGCACAGTGTGAGCTCCCCCTGCCCTCCCACCTTAACTCAGGGCTTGCTAGCTATTATGGTATGTGCCTAATCTTATCAGCCTCAGAAACCAGGTGCTTCATTAGGGCTGGGACACCTGGCCATGAGTCTCAGGGACAAACAGCATAAAGGATAGGACTATCGAGGAACCGCGGGGACAACATGGTTTGTGTTTTCTTCCATTCCCCACGTCTGTGTCCTCTTAACAGCTGCAGTTGCTAGTCCTTATCACAAGGCAGAGATGATTGCACGGGAAGAGAAGTAACATTTGGCTCCAGGATGACCAGCTGACCCTGCCTTCCTCAGAAGTTAGTGTCCTCACGAGAAAAGAACAAACCTTCTGAAGTGTACCTAAAGCCAATCAACATTCCTAAATTCTAGCCCCCTTCCTCTCATGTGAATAAAAACAGCTCTCTCCTTTTTCCTGGGAGCTAGCTGGACACTCTTGGGCAATGCTGGGTCTCCCTTCTCCCAATAAAGAGTCTTATTCCTGTCCCCATGGTGCCTCTGATTCTTCTGAGGGAGGGCACAGAAACCCACCGGCCAGCATCAATTCCAGAAATAAAAAATTATGTCACAAACTTTGACACAAGAACTTACCAAACTACTCAAATAGCTTGGCAAACACTGAGGTTCCAAAACTGATTGATCCCTATTAAAATGTAGGCCCTTATAAATTGTCTGTGTATAAAAACACGTATTTTAAAGGAATCAGAAAATCGTTAAAGCAGCCTTAGTGTTCCCTTCAGTTTGGAAATGACCATTGTGTTGGCTTCATGGGAGGATTAGCTTCTCAGTCTGAGGCTCACAGGGTGGTCACTTGTCTAGGGCTAGAATGGTGTCAACGTGGTGCAAAGTGAACAGAGAGGAGAGGCAGGGCTTTTCTTGGCAGCTGGTAGCTAAAACGCAAGAGACATTTACAAAATGACACAAGGGCCACCTTTCTTGTCTTGTTCTTTCTGAGCTGGCTCTGGTAAAGGACCTGCTCTTGAAATTTCCTCATAACCAGGACAAGTTCAAGGAAAACTTCACCCACGTTCATCCTGATCTTTGCTGATACCTCATTTATGTCACCTGATGTTACTGTGCCAACTGCTGTCCTTCCTGTTACCTGTCCTTGATGATCCAGATCTACTTTATTAGCAATTAAAACCATCGGGAACTCATCAGGATCCTTTACTCTGAGTACCTGTTTTTGAAACAGATTTCTTCAAACTGCTCCTTCCTGGGGTTCGGGGCTCCTGGACCAACAGGAAGCCCCAGCAGCGCCCTAGGCAGTTCTCTCCGGGATCTAAACTCATGGTATCCCCAACATCCAGCTGCACGGTCATCTCGCCCAGTGCTCTGCGGAGGCATCTTCAATGGTTGACTCATATTCCCTTACAAAATAGCACTGGGTGAACAGGCTGCAGAGCCGGTCCCTGCCGCCAGCCCGAGGGCGAAAGGTACGGCCAGTGGGGATCCTGAAGGTGCAGGGAAAGCGGAGTGGCTGCAGAGGCCAGGGGTCCCGGCCCCCGGGGAAGGGGTCTCTCCTCTAAGCCTCTGCAAACCCAGCTGAACGCAGTCTCCAGCTTTTTGAAAGCAGCAAGTGCCTGACCAGGGTCCCCAGAACACTAGGGGCTTCTCCCCGCACCAAGCTCCACACTCTGGGGCTGTACTCCCCCCCCACTGCCCTCTAATCCCACCAGCAAAATATAAGTGAGCCTGAGCAGCTGTTCAGGGGAGCCTTATTTCCCCTTTGTTTGGGGTACACTATACACGTAGACTGAAAGAAAAGAAATGCTTGAGCCGGGCATGGTGGCGCACGCTTGTAATCCCAGTAGTTGGGAGGCTGAGACAGGAGGATCCGGGTTCGCAGTCAGCCTCAGCTACTTAGTGAGACCCTCCACAACTTAGCGAGACCCTGTTTCAAAATAAAGAATAAAAAAATAGGGCTGGGGGTGTAGGTAGAATGCTCTTGGGTTCAATCCCCAGTACCACAAAAAAAAAAAAAGAAAGAAAGAAATGCTTTGGACTGACACGCTACAAATGAGACGGGGAAATGTACCTGGTTGCTGGATTTAGGTATGCTCTGAGCAAGTGGCCTGGAAGGGCACGTGTGCATTTGCTGCAGTTCAGGGTGCAATTCACAGGACTTACCTACTCCAGAGCCTGAAGAGAAACAGACCAACAAGCCAAGACCAATTCTGTCTTTCTAATCTAACCACTAAATTTATCTGCTTATAGCTATCAAAAATATAACACAGGAACTAACCCAACTATTCAAATAACTTACTAAAAATAGTCTAAAACTTAAGCCATCAAAACCAGTCACCTTTTATCTATCAATTACATCACATCATTTTCTTTTAATGGAGGTTTTAAGAAACTGAATTAATCAGAAGGTTTGGTACAGATCATACCTCACCAGTGAGTTTAAGCTTCAAAGAACAAGTTTCATTTATATTCTGAATTCTGCCAGAGGTAACAAGTCATTGTCAAGATTTCGCAAATTATCACCTATAAAAAGCATATCAGCAATGTGCCCGAGGGGTAAGAACTGGCTCATGTTGATCATTATATTCCATTTGGCAAGCTGGATGCTAAATTCTTGGCAGCCTGAGGTTGTCCATTGCTCGGTAGAGGCAAATGACTTGAACCTGCCTCTCCCAGGGAAACAGACAAATTTCTAGAAATCCAAGTTTCTTCCCCTCCCCCCCAATCCCAACCCAGGTGGACCACTGAGTATGTTTAAATCAACCATGCTCCTGAGGGTTCTTCTGGGAGTGATGTAGGATAGAAGAAATAGGTAGGAAGGAGACAGACAGGAAGCAGAAGGAAAATATAACCTTGATATAAGAGCCTAGTGCTAAAGTTGCTCAACCTTTACTCCCCAAACCAGTTCTCTTTCCCAGGCCTACCTATCCCAAATTTCTGAAAAATCTGTAGATCCTAGAGTTAAGCAAAAGAAGTTATAATTGCCCTGTGCACTGTTAACAAGACAGATACAATATCTTGAGAAGTCTATAATTTGGGCAACTCTCCAGCTTGTCCATTGGTCGATGATGGAGAGCTTGATCCTCCTGAGGACCCTAAGGAAGCAAGACCACCAGAAACCACCTTGAGACTACGGACTGAGGCTATCCTCACAGACCTTCCCATGCCTACCCTTCACCAGTTTCCTTAAAAAGAAGAGCTATGAAAGCCCAAATGCGTCTCCCTCTTTAGATAGCCCCCATTCTCACTTGAATGTGTATTTCCTACTTTTCTAAATAAACCTCTATGTCTCTGACTGGCACGAACAAAAATTCTTTTCCATCACATAAGCCAAGGACCCTGCAGATCCTGAGGTGGGTTTCGCTTTGGGGGAACTCATTGGAGCCCTCACACAATCAATCTTCTCCCCATGACAAGACAGGAGGATGAAAACATTCTAAAGCTGACTCATAGTGGTGTTTGTAGCATTTCTTAAAGTTAATACAAATTATTGAATCATACACTTGAAGTGGGTGAATTTCATGATAATGTAAAATAAACTTCAATTAAGCCATTAACCAACATGTCCCCCAACTAACAAACAAAATGCCGACATTTATTAGTGATTTTAAGATTCAGGTACACACCTAACAGACTTAAAACAAATAATAAAGCCACACTTGATGCTTTTAGTGAATGTAAATTCTGTGCAGTGATTCTCTGTCCCAGTGTCACTTTGCAATCATTTGGAGAGTTTAACAAGAAACACTCACCACAGGGACACTGATATCCTTTGTCTGATGTGTGGCCTGAGCACTAGGAATTTGAAAAACAACAACAACAACAACAACAACAAAATCCTTGGGTTGTTCTAGTGCACAGCAAAAGTTGAGAACCAGAGATAGGGCAGTTTTCCTAGATAATTGCAGGTTGCCCATTCTTGAAGAAACCAAACTCATATGTTTAATAAATTTCCAGTTTTTCTTCTGAAATGAGGAAGTCTGGTCACAAATGCCTGCCCCCATTTTTGATGACTCTGAACCTTGTACTGAATGTCTATTCTTTGCACAGGGAGAGAAGACGTGGGGTTAATCTATAGGGGCTTCCTCCTGTCCTGTTGGTGTCACTGGGGTGCACAGGGATATGGTCTAGTTCATCTTTGGCATCTAAATAAGTGCCAACAGGACTGGAGCACAGATCCTGGCTTCAAGGATTTGTTTAATTGAACAGTCAGAATATTTCCTCTGTCTTTCATCTCCTTTGGGATTTCTTATTAAAGTGAGCTAAGAATACAGATAACAACAGGTAAAGCCTTATAGCTTAATGATTTAATAAGGCTCTAAGTGAGAACCCAGAGCCTAACAATCATGTTTCAACCTTGTGACACCTGTTTTGGATGCTCATGGAGGGGACTTTTACATCTTTTTTGGGAGAAGAAGAGAGAAGCATAAAGAAATCCTGGAACTCTGACTTTCTAATAAGTGGAGTTTCCTTTATTGATAATTTCAGCTGTTATATCTGATTTGCCATATGAAGGTACAGTTCAATTCTGAGACCTCAATTTTGAAATCTACAAGCCGGGTGTGGTGGCACACACCTGTAATCCCAGTACTTGGGAGGCTGAGACAGCAGGTTTGAGGACAGTCTCAGCAACCTGGTGAGACTCTCAGCAACCTAGTGAGACCCTATTTTAAAACAAAAAAGAAAAAAGGTCTGGGGGTGTGGCTCAGAGGTAGAATGCCCCTGGGTTCAATCCCTAATACCACACACACACACACACACACACACACACACACACACGATAGAAACTACAGAGAACTTTTACAGTACACACACACGCACACACATATGATAGAAACTACAGAGAACTTTTACAGTAATACAACACAAAAAGATATGGTCTCTGCAGTCTTAACAGGGAGGGCCTTCCTTTTTGCTTCAGTTCTTCTCCGGCAGAGAACACAGCTTTTGTAGAAGAAGTGATAGCAGCTCCCAGGTCACTGGGTCCTGACGATTTAGATATTGATCCAGAGGGAAGGTTCGGGTTTCCCCTCTCTGGAAGCCCAGCTGTCAAAACCAGCCTGGGCAGGGTATTCCCAGGGCTTAAGGTAGAAGGTTTAGTCTCTTTAGGAAATCCCCTTTTCCTCTCTTGTGTAATACTTGCTTCTTTTACTAAATATCCTGATGTGTTGTGTCATTGGGGTCACTTCTTAATGACAGGACCCCCCATGACTCCACTTACCTAAAATTTTTTTAGGCAGTATTTTGTTCTGTTCCTGGATTATTGGTATTTAAAAAGCTCAAAGCTGCCTCTATAGATATACATGCATACAAGAGCTCACAAGTGCAATGTCAGGAGAAACTTAAGCGACTACTGCAGAAACTTCCTCATTCTCTCCTTTGAAAAAGTCCCTCTCACTTACAGTCTGGTAGGCTTTCTGTTTTTCTCACCGGCAACACAGTCTCACTGTCAATAGACCAATGCTCCAAACTCTTTAATAGTGCACTTACTCATAAATCAGAGCAATATCAAGGAAAGCAGGTAACATCTACTCCCACATCCTGATTGTGTCCCTGTTCTCAAAGAATATCCGACATTTGATTTCTGTCTCCTTTTCTCAGCCCACCTGTTTTCACATCTGGGAGAAATAATCTATGGTTTTACAATGAAATTAGCCCCCACAGGGAAGATGCCCAAGAGACACAAATGAATAATGTGGCCGGGACAGAAGGTCGGCGTGGCCGAGGGAAGGCAAGTGCTGGGGATGATCATTAATCAAAGTGAGCTTTGGGTGGGAGCCTGGGGTTGTTCACCCCGAAAGCACTTTGAAAAGGGGATCTGCTCTCTTACCCCAAGTCCTGAAGCAGCTCAGCATCTCCGTCCGATCTGCTCCACAGATCTGAGGGATCCTGGGCGCTCATCTTCCCTTCTAGAAGTTCTGCTCTGCCCATTCGCACCCTTCGCCTAAGCCCCTGCCAGGTGCTGTGGGGAAGAGGAGAGAGGCGGACTCCACTGCTCCTCACACTCTGCTCCTCTGAGACAGGAGCCTGGGTGGCTGTCAGTCTCCAAAGAGCGAGGAAGTGAAACTCGGTTACTCCTCCCACTGCCACTGCCACCCTGGCCCCGAGGCACTGGCAGGAGCCTGTTGTCAGTCAGGAAGTATGCAAACTTAGGTAGCTACCTAGACACCCACGCTGCATCACCAACTGGAGACCATCCCTGGGAGGGGACCTTAGGGCCATAGTTTCAACTCTTCCTATGAGGCCAGACCATAGCTTCTGTCTAATGCTGTCAGCCTCTGGTTTGTAGAGAGGAATCCACACAGTCATTCACCCAACTTCTTTCTGTCTTATACACAGACACAGGCACAGTGAGGAAGCTTCTATATCAGGAAATCTTTAAAGGTGGTAGAGAAATCAAACTACCAGTTCACTGAAGTTTTTTTAAAGCATAGTCTCAATATTTCTGCGTAATTACCCAAGCTTCCCAACATACCCTTGATTGCTCAGAGATAATTATTGTTTGCTCCGTGGAAGAAGGACTGGGTGAGAAGGTAGAAAAAAGCTATAGGGATCATCCTGGTGCCCATCGAATGGGGCACATTAGAATTCACTGGGCTTACTCACGTCTACTAGGTGGTTTTTGTACAGATTCGCATGTGGAGAATTCCATCTGCCTGGAAGTCCTAAAGAGAAACTGCAGTGACTCAATCCTTGGGAAGCAGAACACAGTTCAGGAGTGAATGAATAAAGAGCATATGTTCCTTCCTGCCTCCTCTCTGATGTACCCTCAGGAAAAATGTGCTCCTAGTCTCTCTCTCCCTCTCTATTATCACCCTCTGACTAACCAGGGTTCCCCAGGGTGCTTGCTCTATAACTTGATTTTCCAGTGTGGTCTGAGAACCAGCAGCACTGGCCTTGGAAAGAGCTTGTTGGAGTGCAGAATTTCGGTTTTATCCAGAGAGAGTGCAAGGTGCACTTGAACACAGAGGCCAGTGACGGTACTAAAGGTGCACCCGGCACAGATAAAGGGAGCAGGCTATGTACCCAATTTCCTGTTCCCTTTTTTAGCCCTTTGTTCAGTGTTTTTTATCTATTTTGTTCCCATTTTAGCAAACTCTGGTTCTTCTTAACTTTTCTTGTGGGGGTGGGGAGGGAAGCAGCAGAATTTGCTAAGATGATCTCTTATTCTTTTTCACTCTTTCTGCCTTCCTACTTTTCTTGTGTTGCTGTCCTAACTACTACCTTCTCTTTTGACGTCATCTTTACACTTATTCTGTTTTTCTAAAGATCCTTCCCTCCATCCCTATCTACACCTTCAGTATTGTGGCAGTACTATCTGCCGCGGCATTCCTCCATGGTGTCAATGAAGTGCTGGATGTTTATAAAAAATATTTGGTAATATACTTTACAGTATATTACAGTAGATTGTTAAGATGCTATAATTTTTTTTATTAGAGAGAATTCAAGTTTTGCTTCCAACTACCTTCCCAAGGTACATTTTTAAAAACCACATAATTCAGCCGGGTGTGGTGGCACACACTTGTAATCCTAGTACTTTGGGAGGCGGAGACCAGAGGATCCGGGTTCGCGGCCAGCCTCAGCTCTCTCTCTCTCTCTCTCTCTACCTAGTGAGGCCCTCCACAACTTCGTGAGACCCGGTTTCAGAACAAAGTAGAAAAAAATAGGGCCGGGGGTGTAGCGCGGAGGTAGAACGCCCCTGGGTTCAATCCCCGGTACTGCAAAAAAAAAAACACACATAATTCACTTATTTATTTCAATAATCTCTTTTTTTTCGGAACTGGGGATTGAACCCAAGGGCATTCTACCTCTGAACTCCACCCCCAGCCCTAGTTTTTATTCTTTATTTTGAAACAGGGTGTCACTAAGTTGCGGAGGACCTCACTAAGTAGCTGAGGCTGGCCACAAATCAGTATCCTCCTGTCTCAGACTCCCAAGTACTGGGATTACAAGTGTGTGCCACCACGCCTGGCCAATAATCTCTTTTAAGCACTGATTCACAGTATTGAATTTTTTTCCCACACTGGCATTGAACATAGAAATGGACACAAATAATTGAGTTAGTTTTGACAATTTTGAAGCATATTTTATATATATGTATACACATATATGTATATATACATATATATACACATATATGTATATATACATATACATATATATAAATATGTATATGTATATGTATATGTATATGTATATGTATATGTATATGTATATATCAGTGCTAGGAATCAAACCCAGGACCTCAAGCAAAATATGTAAATTGCTCTACCCCTGAATTACAGCTGCAATACTTCTATTTTTGTCATGATAGAGATTAAACCCAGAGGCTTTCTACCTCTGGGTAACATCCCCAGCTCTATTTTATTTTTTATTTTGAAACAGGGTCTTACTAGGTTGCTGATAGTCTCACTAAGTTGCTGAGGCTGCGATCCTTCTGTCTCAGCCTTCCAGGTACTGGGATTACAGGTGTGCGCCACCACACCTGGCTTGCAGTCCTCTTTTTGAAAAAATATTTTACTTCTCAAGAAATGTTAGGTCTTTATTGTAATGACCATCACATTTAAGTAATTAATTTTCTCATAAAGAATAAAGAGAATTTGGAGAGAGTTATTTTGGCCAAATTTGGACTTCTAACGCTTGGGACCCCTCTAAGGATAAATTTTGAAAAAATAAGCTACTCCACACAGTTGGAGACTTTTAAAAAGTCTTTTCCTAACTTAGTTATTTCTACAGAAAGTTCAAATATTACCGTGTCTACTTCTCACCTGGTCTCCTAGCAACGGCGATTCTGTTCAGGATCTCAGCAGGGGCGATGGTCCTCTGAGCTTCCATGGTTAACTGTTTGTTGTTAGCCAAGCATGACTTCTTCCTCGCCATCATTTACATAGATGGGAAATAAAGGATACATTCTGGAAGGAAAAACTTTGGCTGGGGGTCACTATGGACCAAGGTCACTCTGTTTCCCACTGCCTATTCTCCCCACCCATGAAACAGAAGAAATCTTCATTTCATTCAGTTTCATATTCAATTGGAATAGGGAAAAATAGGGAAAAATAACTGCCCATTGTTTTTCATTGCAGGCCAGCTCTCCAAATGAAGGGCTTCCTTTTCTCCTCTTAATTTTTGTTAAAATTAATGAGCTCAGAGCTACCATATTGCTTTTTTTTTTTTGTAGTGGGGATTGAATCCAGGGGCATTCTACCTCTGAGCACTTTTTATTTTTTATTTTAAAACAGGGTCTTGCTAAGTTACTGAGGCTGGTCCTGAACTTGTGATCTTCCTGTCTCAGCCTCCCAAGTCCTGGAATCATAGGAGTGTTGTACCAATGTGCCTGGCCCCATTTTGCTTTTTAAGAACCTGCCAGCCGGGCATGGTGGCATACAACGGTAATCCCAGTACTTGGTAGGCGGAGACAGGAGGATCACAGGTTTGAGACCAACCTCAGCAACTTAGTAAGACTCTTAGCAACCTAGCAAAGACCCTGTTTCAAAAACAAACAAGCAAACAAAAAAAGGGATGGGGTGTAGCTTGGAGGTAGAATGCTCCTGGGTTCAATCTCCAGTAACATACACACACACACACACACACACACACACGCACGCACACACACACACACACACACACACGAATATGCCAATTGAAGTTTCATTTCAAATCATCACCTCTGTGTTCTCTGCTGCAATTACATGTCCACTAAATACAGAATCTTGAAGGGTAAGGCAATTGGCTGTCTAAATTAGTTGGACCCTATTTTACTTTCTTCTCTTGTCCACATAAGTGGTCCCAGCTTCGTTGTTGAGTAAGGCTATCTGGATATGGCTGTAACTCACCAACTTCCAGGTATAAAATTTACCCCAAACCCTTCCTCTCCTGGGAAAAGAGGAAACTAGAAACAAAAATAAAGGGAGTTTCCTCAGAAGGGGAAAGGAACGATATAAACACTGGATTTTACCTTCCCAATACATCCTTAAAAAGTGGTACAATGAACTGAAAGGTTGTGCCCCTCAAAATTCATATTAAAAAATCCTGACCCCATCGTGATGGCATTAGAAGGTGGGGCTTTGGGGAGGTGATTAGGCCACAGGGTTGGAGCCTTCATGAATGAAATTAGTACCATTATGAAAAACCCCAAGAGCTCACATGCCCTCTTTCCACCATGTGAAGATACAGGAGACTGCAATCTGAAGACGATCCCCACCAGAACCTGACCATGTTGGCACCATGGTATTGGACTTGCAGCCTCCAGAACTGTGAGAAATAAATGTCTGTTATTTAAAAGCTACGTAGTCTGTGGTACTTTGTTATAGCAGCCCAAACTGATAAAGACTTATGGCTTCCTGGATGATTTGAAATTCTGAAAAATCTAAGCTCAGTAGACCCATGGTGTGAGCGTCCAGATGCTCAGTAAATATTTCATAAAGGTTAATTTTAGCCATTGAAGCATAAAAGAGAGCCAGGTGGAGACGCCAGCAAGGCAGATGGATCTCCAAGAGGTGGTGAGAGGCCCTTTGAGCCCTTCTGGGTCATGAGTGATCACGTGCTTCTGCTATACTCCGTCACCCCACTGCTCTGGCCTCAGTCCCCAGTGCAAAGCTGTACATTAGTTTTTTAGTGCTGCCATTGTAGGGGAGCCCTACACCATCACAACAGTCATGGCTGACACTCCTGTTGCAAAAGACAAATTGACAAATTAATAAGAGAAAAGCTTTAACAATTTATTTTTCAAAGTTTAATATGATATAGGAGTCTTCAGAAATAAGAGTGAAAGACCCAAAGAAAACTCTATTTTTACATTAATTCTAATGAAAGAAGTGAATGTTTGTGGAGAAACATGATTTGACAAAAAGGAAATGATTAATGGTAATAAACTCAGGGGGTACCTAGCAAGGCCTGTCTGTTCAGAATATTCTTGATCCCTGTGTAGCATTCCTATCCTCTGGGTATCGGCCAAGCCACCTTCCACATGAGGTTCTTATTATCTACTTTCATAAGAAAGTTCAGAGAGCGATCTTTCTAGGTTTTATGGCTTGCTTTGGGGGACATGAGGGTGGGAAGAGGTCAGAGACTTCCTTGCTCCTGAGATCCTCCTATTTCTTTTAGCTAGAAAATACTCAGCATGCCAAGGAACCACATTTGGGGTATCATGTTCTGACCTCTGATACTATAACAAAGTACCACAAACTGGGTGGCTAAAAACAACAGAAATTTGTCGCCTCACAGTTCTGTAGGTCAGGAGTCTCCAATCAAGGGGTCAGTAGGGTTGGTTCCTTCTGAAGGCTAGAGGGAAAACCTGTTCCACATCTCTCCTTCCTTCGGGTGGTTCCTGCAATCTTTGGTGTTCCTTGGCTTGCAGATCCCTCTTTAATCTCTGCCTGCCTTCATACTACCTTCTCCCTCTGTTTCTTCACGTGGTCTTCTTGCAAGAACACATCATTGGACTTAGGGCCTGCCCTAACCTAGCATGAGTTCACCTTAAGTAATGCAAAGATTCTATTTCCAAGTGAGGTCCCCATTCTGAGGTTCCAGGTGGACATGAATTTTTAGGAGACACTATTTAATTCAGGTCAATCAATTCAAAACCAGAAACCGTTAAACAACAACAATAGCTACCTTTATTTTGGGAGAATCTTAGGAGTTGCAACTGGAAACACAGGTTCAGATAGTTCTGAGTCAATTTTCCAAAGGAGCCTGGCAAAGTGGGATCTTACATAGGCAAAAGGCTCTGAAATCATCACAGTAATTAAAATCGTTTAAAGAGGAATTCCAGCCGGGTGTGGTGGCGCACACTTGTAATTCGAGTACTTGGGAGGATGAAACAGGAGAATCGCAGGTTCTCGGCCAGCCTCAGCTATTTAGTGAGGCCCTCCGCAACTTAGCAAGACCCTGTTTCAAAATAAAGAATTAAAAAATAGGGCTGGGGGTGTAGCTTGGAGGTAAAATGCCCCTGGGTTTAATTCCCGGTACCGCAAAAAAAAAAAAAAAAAAGAATAAAAAATAGGGCTAGGGGTGTAGCTCGGAGACAGAATGCCCCTGGGTTCAATCCCCCAGTAACACACACACACACACACACACACACACACACACACAATTAATAAATAAATACATAAATAAATAAATAAATAAAGAGAAATTCCTATCAGGGTCAGAAAAGAATGCGAGGGATGGAGGGCTATGTGACCAGTAAAAGATAAAGAGTGTAAATAGTTAATAAAAATGTCCATAAAACAGGAGTCTGATAGGCTCCGGATACGCATTCTGAGTCTCTGGCACAATGTAATTATCCGGTCATTCCAGGTGACTACAACCAAAGGGTGGAGGTGACCAGAGTTCTCGTTCTAGGAAGCAGCTTGAGATACATGAAAGTCCTGCTTCCTTCCTGGAAATTTCCGCTTCCTTCCTGGGAAGTTCCACTTCTTTCTTGGCCTCCCGTCTCCATTTTGAAACACCTCCTCCATGCTGCTTTCCCCAGCGTTTTCCTTTTATTTTCACAGTAGCAGAAGCTGACCTCTGTGAAGGGAAAGAGAAGGACGGAGAACTGGGGAGAAAGAGCCACGAACCACAGTTCTTAGAGTCTCAGTCTTGCTGATAGGGAGTCCCAGAGCGAGGACTGGTTCACAGAGGAGTTCGTATTTGGGCAGAACTGGCCTGGCTCTTGTAGCCCTACTGCGCTCAGTCACAGGGAGGGAGAAGCCAGGGACAGACTGGCCTTGGCAAGCGTGGGTGGCTGATCTGAAGGTGCAGGCAGTTGGAGTTGTGGGCTCCCACACCCTGGGCCACAGGCTCTCTCCTGAAGGGACATGCATCTGAGCAGTGTGCTCCTGAGTCTGCCACAGGGTGGGAGGGGATTCAAAGTACAGAGTTGTGTCCCCTCGCTGTGCGTTTACTGAGGGAAGCCCATCATTCCCAGCTCTGGCTCAGCTGAGAGGCTGCAGTGAGCATCTCCCAAAGTCCCAGGCCTCTGGCGAGAGAAACTGTATAATAACCATGGCTCTCCTGAGTCTCTGCTCTTATGGCCCAAGCACTGCAGATGATCAGCTCATCTCCAGGCTCACCAAAGACATCTACCAGAGCCGTAAACTCAGCAGAAATCTCCTCTATCTTCCCCTTTCTTCTTCCACTTTCATTACTCAATCTGCAACTCTATTCTCACCCTTCCTTCTCTAATAGGAAATATTTGTCCCATTCACTAATCCACTCACTTGCTTATCCCTTGCTGTTTTCCTCAAGTATTAAAAGGTACCATAGAAATAGCACTGCTGTGCCGAGTGTGGTGGCGCACGCTTGTAATCCCAGTACTCCAGCTGAGACCAGAGGATCCCGGTTCATGGCCAGCCTCAGCTACTTAGTGAGACCCTCCACAGCTTAGTGAGACCCTGTTTCAAAATAAAGAATAAAAAATAGGGCTGGGGGTATAGCTCAGAGGTAGAATGCCCCTGGGTTCAATCCCCAGTGCCACAAAAAAAAAAAAAAAGAAGTAGCATTGCTGTGTAGTTCACAAAACTCATTTCAGGGGAGGTGGAAAGTCAAGAGTCCCCCGAGAGCAAGGGGAACCCTTGTCCTGCACCCAGCTCCCTGGTACTCTCACTGTGGTGTGTGGTCCCCGTGCCCCTCATGCTGTCCATGTTCATAGGGGACCAGAGTGCTCCTGCTCTGTGGGGCCGCAGAAAAGGACCAAGCCCACAGTTTCTGGACATTGTCCCAGTTCCTATCTGCATTTCCAGCTGCCTTGTTATTTAATTAGGGATGTAAGTATTTCCTTCATTATAAAACAAATGCCTGTGCACATTCTCCTCACTCTCTTCAGCCAACTCCAGCTTGAGGGTGGCTCACCTTTGTCTCTGGGCTTTGAGATTGCTTTTCTCTTTTCCTGGCTTTTCCCTCCTCCAGATATCACTGTGCTTCCTCTCTCACTTCATTCAGTTGTTTTGTTCAAAGATCACCTTCCCAAGCTGGGTGCCAATGGGGGACTGGGAGGGACACACACCGCAATCCCAGTACTTGGGAGGCTGAGACAGGAAGCTCGAAGCCTTAGCAACCTAGTGTGACCCTCTGCATCTTAGAGACCCTGTTCCAAAATAAAAAATAAAATAGGGCCAGGGTGTGGCTCAGAAGTAGAATGTCACTGGGTTTAATCCCTAGTAACACACACACACACACACACACACACACACACACACACACAGAGTGAAAGGCTAAAAGCAACCCAAATGCACAACATTAACAGAATGGTTAAGAAATGTACAGTAGGGATCCAAGATGGCGATGGAATAGGAGCCCCTGAAAGAGCCTGTCTCAAAATTGCCTCAGGTGCTCAGAACTGAACAACATCGCACAGCCATAAAAGAACCAAAACCCAATATCCAGTAACCCGAGTACGACTACACAGATAAAGTCTACCAGCTACAGAATCCCACAGAAAACTGCAATCCCGTGTCAGCAGGATTGGTAAGGAGCCATCTTCCCTGGACCCTACAGCCAGGGCTAATAGCCCCTGGTGCCACCAGCAAATCGGGAGGAGAAACTAGAGCAGAGTTCTGTGAGTCATGGAGCCATCCCAGCAGCATATCGTGAATACCCTTCAAAAGCTGCCCTAGTGTAAGCTCCTGCCACAGCCGTGCACCTCCCCCCTATCACGCTACCAACCCGCTGGATCCCCAACACCTGTGCATCGGACCCCCACGCCAGCCGAGACCTGGGTGGCCCTCCAGCCCTGTCTTGGACTCTGGTGCCGTCCCACGCCACCCAGGCGGCCCTCTGCGCCCTGCCTCCAACCCCTGCGCCCCACCCCCGCGTGACCCGAGCGGCCCTCCATGCCCCACCTCCAACTCCCGTGCCGTCCTGTCCTGTCCTGTCCTGCGCAACCTGGGCGGCACTCCATGCCTGGCCTTGGACTCTGGCGCCCTACTGCACGACCTGGGCGGCCCTTCGTGCCCCGCCTTGGACTCCAGTACTACCACCCAAGACCCGGGCTGCCCTCCACGCCCGGCCTTGGACCCCCATGTCCTCCGGCACTGCTACCTGAGACCCAGAGCCTGCACCTCTCTCACCTGTGCGGGAGCCTCTGTATCATGCTTCAGAACCCGGATGCCCTCCAGCGCCGCCAAGACTTGGGCAACTCTGCACGTCGCCTCAGAGCCAGGGTATGCTCCGGCACCGCCACCTGAGATCCAGGAGCCGGCGCACCTCCCTGGGGCCCACGCGATACCTGTGCCATGCCTCAGCGCCCGTGCACCCTCAGGCGCCGCCACCCGATACCCGGAGTCGGCACCCGCCTTGGGCCCACGCGAGATACTCAGCGCCTCGCATCAGAGCCTGGGCAACCTCCAGCGATGCCTCCCAAGACCCAGAGCATGTGTGCATCCCTTGGGGCCTGGGCAACCCTCAGCACCCGTGCCTCGGAGACTGGGTACCTTCCAGCACCGTCACCCATGCCTCGGAGCCCACATCCAACACCACGCCTCGAAGTGCGCCTCACATGCCAACACCCGAGCTCTGGAACTTGCGTGCCCCCCCCACCACACACACACTGCGCCCTGGTCAACGAGACAGGAGGGAACCACAGCCTGCAGCGTACTGACCCAGTTGGGACTACAGGGGCCATCAAGAGATCTTATACATAGAAAGGAAGATGATGCAGAGGCAACGGAAACACAAAATTGAAAACACGGAAAATATGAGAATGAGGAACAGTGAAGAAATAAGAGACACAATGCATCAACAAGTGAGATTACTGATACTGACCTACAGGAAATGCAAGATGGAGAATTCAGAATTTTGATATTCAGAATGATAAAAGGCCTCAAACAAAGCATAGAGGAGATGAAGGAGGAAGTTGAGGCTCTAAGAAAGAATCAGAAAGAAGCACTGAACAAAATGAAGGAGTCAATAAATGAATTAAAGACTGCAATAGAAACCAACCCTAGTAGGCTCGAGCATATGGAAAACAGGGTATCACTCTTGGAAGACAGTTCATTCAAAACTGAAAACACAGTCAATGATATACAGAAGATATTACAACAACGCACCCTGGCCATCCAAGAAATATAGGATAATACAAGACGTCCTAATCTAAGGATAAAAGGCATCAAAGAAGTTTAGAAGCACAGACCAAGGGTATAAGAAACCTCTTCAAAGAAATAATTTCAGAGAATTTTCCGAATATAGAAAAGGATGTGGACATTCACATACAGGAGACATATAGAACACCGTTAAGACAGGACCAAAGAAGGATCTCCCCATGCCACGTAATAATTAAAATGGCTAACGTAGAGGCCAAAGAAAGAATCCTAAAAGCAGCAAGAGCAAAAGAATGGGTGACATACAGGGGAAAAACAATAAAAATCACCCCAGACTTCTCAATCAAAGTCAGGAATGCCAGGAGGGATTGGTATGAAGTACTCCAGACCCTGGAAGAAAACAACTTCCAACCAAGACTGATATATCCAGCAAAGCTATCCTTTAAAATTGATGGAGAAATAAAAATGTTCCATGATAAACAAAAACTTAAAGAATTCATGAGGACCAAGCCAACACAGAAAATCCTAAAAGAAATAAATCACAAAGAAGGAAAAAAAAAGCAATTTTCAGAACCACAGGGGAAGTGAACTCCACCAGGTAGGCAACTAAACAAGGAGATTTGTCACTACAGCAAACAGAAAATAGAACTCAAAATGATAGGAAACAAAAATCATATTTCGATAATAACATTGAATGTCAAAGGACTCGACTCCCCAATTAAAAGGCATAGACTGGCAATGTGGATTAAAAAGCATAACCCAACTATATGTTGTGTACAAGAAACTCACCTTCTAGCCAAAGATGCTCATTCGCAAAAGGTAAAAGGATGGAAAAAGATATACCATGTAAACGGAGATCAAAAACAAGCAGAGGTAGCAACACTTATATCTGACAAAACAGACTTTAAGCTAAAATACATCAGAAGAGACAAAGCGGGTCACTTCTTACTAATAAAAGGAACAATCCAACAAGAAGATATAATAATAGTAAACATTTACGACCCAAATGTGGGCGTACCCGCATTCATAAAACAAAGTCTTTGGGACATCAGGCCCAAATAGACACAAACACAATAATACTGGGAGACTTCAACACACCACTCATGCCACTAGATTGATCCTCCAGACAAAAGATGAATAAAGGTTGTTCAGACTTAAAGAAAACCATAGACCAAATGGATCTAATAGACACATACAGATTATTTCAACCAGCAACACCTGAATACACATTTTTCTCAGCTGCCCACAGAACATTCTCTAAAATAGACCACATACTGGGTCACAAAGCAAGCACCAGCAAATTCAAAAGATGTGATATAATCCACTGCATATTCTCAGATCAGAATGGAATTAAACTGGAAATTAACAACAGGAAGACTAAAAATAATCACATAAGTACGTGAAGACTGAATTATACACTTCTGAATGAGGAACGGATCAGAAAAGAAATAAGGGGAGAAATAAAATAATTCCTGAAATTAAACAAAAATAGAGACATGACATACCAAAATCTATGGGACACTTTGAAGGCAGTGTTAAGAGGAAAATTTATAGCACTGAGTGCCCACATAAGAAAAACAGAAAACATCCAAATAAATAATCTAATGACACACCTCAAGGATCTTGAAAAACAGGAACAGTCGAATCCCAATGCCAGTAGGAGGCAGAAGATAACTAAAAGCAGAGCAGAAACTAATGAAATAGGGTATAAAAAATGCAAAGAATCAACAAAACAAGAAGCTGGTTCTTTGAGAAGATTAACAGGATTGATAAACCACTAGCTAACCTAACCAAAAGAAGGAGAGAATCAACCCAAATACCAAAATCAGAAATGAAAAAGGGGACATCACCACAAATAGTGGAGAAATCCAGAGGATCATAAGAAACTACTTTGAAAACTTATATTCCAATAAACTGGAAAACATGGAAGAAATTGAAAGATTTCTAGACACATACAACCTACCTAAATTGAACCAAGAGGATATAGAAAACCTGAATCAACCAATAGCAAGCACAGAGATAGAAACAGCAATAAAAAGTCTTCCATCAAAGAAAAGCCCAGGTCCAGATGGTTTTCCAGCCGAATTTTATAAAACCTTCACAGACAAACTAAACCCAATACTTCACAAGCTATTCCGTGAAATTGAAAGAGACGGAATTCTTCCAAATTCCTTTTACGTGGCCAACATCACATTAATACCAAAGACAAATAAAGATACCTCAAGAAAAGAAAATTACAGACCAATATCATTAATGAACATAGACACAAAAATTCTAAATAAAACACTAGCCATGTGCATTCAAAACCATATTGAGAAAATTGTACACCAAGACCAAGTTGGTTTCATCCCAGGAAAGCAAGGCTGGTTCAACATATGCAAAACAATACACATTATTCACCACATAAATCGAACTAAAATCAAGAATCACATGATCATTTCAATAGATGTAGAAAAAGCATTTGACAAATTTCAACACCCATTCATGTTAAGAACTCTACAGAAAATTGGAATAGAAAGAACATACCTCAACATCATTAAGTCAATATATAAGAAACCCAAAGCCAATATCATATTG
>PVJS01033008.1:0-22429 GCA_004027185.1 Glis glis | reverse complement strand
GAGAGAGAGAGAGAGAGAGAGAGAGAGATTAATTGTGACAAACTTAGTATTCAATAAATATTTATTGGGTATTTATTACCCAGGCACTGTGTTTGGTGTCAGAGATAAAACAATGAATGAAACCAATACAGTGTGTTTATACTAGTATTATAGATCTTTTTGGTTTTAAGTCAAGACTTTGTGGTTTTCTTATAGTGCTTTTGGCAGACATATAAAGAAAACATTTTACAAATATATCTGCATTTTGGGCATTGCCTTTAATAGCAGCTAATATTTCCTCAGTTCCCTCCTTGTGACCACTGATGTGTAATCAGCACTTGGGAGGATGAAGAAGATGAGAGTGTAAAAAAATTGTAATTAACTACTGGGCTTGAAAATGTCTACATCCTGGGATTTGAGGAGGTGGAATAAGTTGAGGGGGAATGGTCAAGAGGCCTCTGGGTGCATGTGCCACTATTTGCCACTTTTCCTTGAGCACATTGATCTTTCTGGGCCTCCACATGCTCCTTCATAAGGTAGGAACATAGAGTCATGTATTGCTTCACAGATTACATGGATTAAATTATATGACACATATGGTAATAATTTTGTGAGTTGTAAAAATACTAAATATAGTGGTTAATAATACTCATGCTCAATGTAAACCAAAATATTTACCAATGGATCCATATCTTTCAAATGTAACTAATGTTTTATTAAGAAATCCACCACACTTAATGGTCCGACTTCATTATTAAATGGGAAAATGTGAGATCTATATTTATTTCTCAGAATGCAAATATTAAGGCCATCTGAGACAGGCTCCTGTTTTTTGTTTTTTTTTTTTTGTAATGGGAGGAAAAGATGCTTAGTTGTTTGGATAATGGTCCATGCTGGCAAATCTGTACCATCTCTGTCATTTCCATAGCAACAAACTCTGATGTAACAAACGGAAAAACTTGATGTTGAAGTCAAAAATAGCTCAGAAATATGATAATGGGAATTTGGAAAGTTACTAGTAAAGTAAGAAAAATGTTTTTACATAAATGTTCTCTCTTCCACTCTGTTCTCAATGTGAAATTTCTCATGGAATGCTATTTGTTAGTATACTAATTTTCTCTATTAAAAAGTTGGTTATTGCATATTGAAGCATTTGTAGGCAACCAAAACATTATAAGATTATAATTTCTGACTCAAGGGAATTATGATCTCCCATACAAGGTAGCATTTTTAGCGCCCAGGTGTGGTTCTAAGACTGCAATAGACAAGAATGTATCTCACTGCTGTTGACATTTTAGATCTGAAGGTTAATGATGGACTGTTAACCAGATATTGTTACATTTCCTTGTCTATTTAGTATTTTCAGAGTTACTTCAATTAAAGTAAATAATAATAATAGTAAATGTTTATTTAGAGTTCACAACATCCAGGCAATATTCTAAGAAGGGAGTGTGTGTGCATGTGTGTGTGTGTGTACTTTTTCATTCACTTTGTCATCACAACACTTCATGAAATAAGTACTATTACCACCCCCAATTTATATGTGTAAACTAAGGCACACAGAAATTAATTAACTTACCAAAAAACTCACAGTGGCATGGTGGTGCATACCTATAATCCCAGTACTTGGGAGGCTGAGACAGGAGGACTGCATGTTCAAGATCAGCCTCCACAATTTAGCAAGACTCTCAGAAACTAGCAAGTCCCTATTTCAAGATAAAAATTAAGAAAGGCTGGAGGGTATAGCTTGGAGGTAGAATATCTCTGGGTTCAATCCACAGTACCAAAAAAATACCAAACAATGGATAATGTCAACTGTACCATTTGTTTTCTCTACCTGATGCCAACTTATGTGGCTTCATATCTAAAGGATCGCCATCTAAGACTACCCTGGTAATATACTATTTCTCCTGTGGATGATGAAAGCTTTTATAAGTAGTGACAGAGAAAGGGGATGACAAATATTTTTCTTGAATAGGAACAAGGAAGAAGGGACATGCAGTATATTTTGGTCCATGCCAAATTCCTCTACTGTACTTTGCAATACTATTGATAGCTACGATTTACAAAGTACCTTGTATACAGTAGGCAATATAATGCATGTTTTTTTATCTATCACTTAATTATCACAATAACCAATGATATAGGTGTTATTTTCACTTTGCAATGAGGAAATGGAGGCAAAGGATGTTGAACAAAGTCTGTACTTATGAAATTGTCCAATCCTTTTTTTTATTCTTTCAATTGGTGTCAGAAATTTTAAATAAGTTCATTATAGTAGGTGGCCCAGGGTTTACTATCTAGCCTGTTTGATCCCAAAACCTAGAAAGGGATTACAAGGAATCTGTGAACTTACTCACACAAACGCATACGTACAGCTGTAAAGTACTGTATCGAAGTCCATAAAGTAAATAAGGTGGTTGGGTGCGGTTGAATATGTATCATATATGATACTTGTCCTGTCTTTAGTAGTTCTGGAAAGATAAATTATTGCATCTCTTGTTTTGCTATATCAAAGTCTTAGAATTCATTAAAATGTTGAATTTGCTCTATTAGTCTGCTTTCTGTTATGAAAATACCCGAGACAGACCAACTTTATAAAGAAAAGAGGTTTATTTAGTGCATGGTTTTGTAGGTTCAATGACAGGATCAGCTCAGCCCTGGTGAGGACCTGGTGGTATCCTGGAGGGAGTGTGCAAGGGAAGAAGAGATCACATCTCAAGACGGGAAGCCAGAGAGAGAGAGGGAGATGGGGGTCCCCCAATGCCTTCTGAGCGCATACTGCTGGTTGACCTAAGCGCCTCTCACTAGGCCCCTCCTCTTAAAGGTTCCATCCCCTCCAAGTTGCCACTCTGGGGTCCAAGCTTCCAACACATGAATCTTTGGGAGCTTGGGAGACATTGTCAAACCACAGCCAAACCACAGTATTTGTCCATGTTTCATCTTTTATTTATTTATTCATTGAGGAAGAAAAATCTTTTTGGAACACCAACCCTGATCACACAACCATGCCAAGTAATAGAGAAATAAAAATGAACAAAGCATCTTTCTTGGTTTGGTTGCTCATAGTTGAATGGGTGAGCTGATAAATAGTAACACAAGTGAACCGGCAAGATAGACCTCTTTTGGAGGTCTTCAGGGACAGTGTCTGAGCAGTATTTTTTTTTTTTTCTGGCTACTGGGTATTGAACCCAGGGACATTCCACCTCTGAGCTTTACACCCAGCCCTTTTGATATTTTATTTTGAAACAGGGTTTCAGTTAGTTGCTGAGGGCCTCCCTAAATTGCTGAGGGTGGCCTCAAACCTGCAATCCTCCTGTCTCAGCTTCCCAAGTACTGGGATTGTAGGCATGTGTCTGAACAGTTTTGAAAAATAAATTAATTTTTCCAAGAAGTCTGGGCTGGGAAGTTAATTTCAACCCTGGGAAAGATAAGAAGATTTTGAGATATCACCATGTGAAAAGGAAATAGAAAAATGAAGTTGCCTTGTCTGAAACCTGATCACGTATCTAAAACCTGTGACTTTTGTTTTTGTTAGCATAGTTAACTTAAAAGCATGTTTCTGAAATCTCAATAGGAAGCACATTTGTCAGACCTTTTGTGGTTGCATAGATCGATTAGAAGATATGCGGATGGTTTCTCTTTACTTTTACTTGTTATTCCTAAAGACATTTATCTAACAAAATTGTATTTCACTATTTCAGGACTTTTTTCTTATAAATTGCAAATGTAAATATTTTAATTGAAAGGCAAAAAGCTCAGAATATATTAAACTATAATGATTGAGTTGTAAATGTATCATTTATGATGATAAACTTCCCTCCCCAGACTTTGTGGTCAATTTCAATTAATCCTGTCAATACTATTTAGATACTACTTCCTTTCTGATCTTCCTTATATAAATAATTAAAGAGTCCTTAGATCCTTTATCTTCCCAATCAGTGAAAGTACATAAAATACAGTAATTCCTTGCACTCCTGAGGAATATCATCTTTTCAGTGAGAAGTGTAAACATGAGCGAACCTCTCTGTATTGATGGATTCATGCCTACTTTCAAAAGGCCACCTGTGATTTTTTTTTTTTTTGCAGTAGTGGGAATGGAACCCAGGGACATTCTACCTCTGAGCTACACCCCCAGCCCTATTTTTTATTCTTTATTTTGAAACAGGTCTCACTAAGTTGCGGAGGGCCTAAGTAGCTGAGGCTGGCCGTGAACCTGGATCCTCCAGTCTCAGCCTCCCAAGTACTGGGATTACAAGCGTGCACCACCATGCCTGGCTCTACCTGTGATGTTGATTGGCTTTTCCTGAGCATCCCAATCTGACATTGATTGATTGATTGATTGATTGATTGTAGTACTGGGAATTGAACCCAGGGTCATTCCACCTCCAAGCTATACCCCTTGTCTTTTTTATATTTTGTTCTGAAACAGAGTCTCACTGAGTTGCTGAGAGTCTCACTAAATTGCTGAGGCTGTTCTTGAACTTGCAATCCTCCTGTATCAGTCTCCCAGGTACTGGGATTACAAGGGTGTGCCACCATGCCCGGCCCAATCTCGCTCTTTGTTCCCCAAATTCTTCAACTAGTCCCTTCTCTTTTACTATCTAGTTTTCATTCTAAATCATGTATTTCATGGCCATTCTTCTGCTCATAAATATGGAGATTTCTTTCTCTCTGCTGCCCAGTGGGTTGATAGGAAAACTTGTCCCTTTTCAGAGAATTTTTCCAAACTGCCCTCTTAACTGCTGGTAAAATGTGTAATCCAATCCCTTCAAACTGTTCAGGGCTGCTGGCAGTGTCCATTTGTTTAGAGCTACAAAACCCCTAAACAAGAACGCCATAAAAAAATAAGATTCCTTGTGTGTATGTGCACTTGTGTGGGGGAGGGGCCGCAGGCAAACACATCTTCAGCATCATAAAATACTCAAATTTTTGAGCCAAAGAGAATTTAGAAATCATTTGATCCCAGCCCTTCATTTTGCTAAAGAGCAAATTGATGCCCAGAATTCCACAGCTAGAAAGGAGAGCAGATGAGGAAGTGGGACTCTAAGCCCTAGGCTCTGCCCCCTTGCCCAGGGCTCTCAGAGCAGTGCTCCTGAAATCAGCTGGCACGGCCTTATGCAAAACTGTAGGGTAGCCGGGCAGGCATGGTGCCACATGCCTACCTATAATCCCAGTACTTGGGAGGCTGAAATTGGAGAATCACGGGTTCAAGGACATCCTCAGCAAAGTTGAGAGACTCTCAGCAACCTAGCAAGATGCTGTTTTCAAAAACAAAATAAAAAAAAGTAGGTTTTTGTGTTTTTGTTTTTTATCTTTTAAAGAACTGGCCTGGAAAGCACTATCCAGCCTGGTGTATGACAGGTCTGAATCTATTCACCGGAGTGCAAGGGAAGTGGAAGGAGATAGCATTTCAAATTGTTTACTGATGTTCTGAGCGTTCAAGCATTTTGCAGGTCAGAGAAGAGAGACATACACAGATATTAGGTTTTTAAAGTAATTTCCAAGCTATTTAAATGGCATGATTTAATAGTCTGTAGGGAGAGGAAGGAATACATTAAGAGAAACTGGATTCCCCCCTTCTGCTAAGGAACACCTTCTGGGGAGACATTAGTTTTACAGTTGATACAGGGGCTTCAAGAGTGGAATTCTGTATGATAGAAATGACCTAGCCACATCTCCAAAGTGAGTGTGGTCATTTGTTTAAAAGGATTGGACCTCGGGGCATTCTACCTCTGAGCTATACCTCTCACCCTTTTTATTTTTTATTTTGAAACAAGGTCTCATTAAGTTGCTGAGGGCCCTTCTAAATTGCTGAGGCTGACCTGGAACCTGTGATTCTCCTTTCTTAGCCTCCCAAGTACTGGGACTACAAGCAGGTGCCACCACACTCAGCTTATATCAGAAATTTAAAGTCATTTCTCCTTGTTCTTTTTTTATTGGTGCATAAAAATTATATGGAATAGTGGGTTTCAAAATTGTGACATATTTGTACATGCACATAACATAATTTGATCAGTTTCATAATAACTTTTTTATAATAACTAGAGAGTATTTTTTTTCCTATCCCCTAAAGACCAAATTTAGCCCTCTGAGTGTCACATGAACGAGAACCTGAACTATAATTCCCTTGAGACTCTCAGTAAATGGTGTCATAAAGGGTCCTTTGGCTGTTCAGCCACGTGCAGACCTTACTCCTTGCCTTTGCTGTCTATGAGATTGCATTCTTTCCTTCCTTGGCCACGCCTGAAACTTAGAACCTTCTTCAGAGTGGCTACAGAACATGGAAATATACTTGCTGGCCTTCATGGTAACTTCCCCTGGGTATAGAATTTCATTCCTGGTCTTTGAGCAGTGATGAGGGACTTGGGCTTCATTTTCAGAATCAATAGTACAATATTTTATGAGAGGATGCAGAAAAAAATGATGAGTCTCATACCCTAATTCTACAAACCAATTAGAGTGGAAACAGAAATGTAGAAGTTAGAGTCTAGGGGAGAAACTCATTTGAAGTTTGGTAGGTTGCCTGCTGCTAGAGGCCAATAGGGCATGAGTCTGAATGTAACCTTGTTTTTTTGGATGTGCCCCACAAATGTGCCTGAGGATATTAAGGTACACCTGGAACTCATGAAATAAACTGCAATGCATTCATTTAGCCACCTCAGAGGAAGTGGAGATGGGCAAGAAGTATCTGTTCAATGTCTCTTCTTGTTTTTCCCACATTCACTAGATATAGAATACATATGTATGAACATAAATTCCTACATGCATCTGCCCCAGGTAATTGCATGGCTGGTTTGTAATTTGCTGCCTTTTTGCAGAAAGAAGCTTTCAGAGTGAGGATGTTAGCTGCTATTTCACATCTTAAGACAAGGTGCTAGGAGAGGGCTGACCTGCTGCCTGAGCATCAAACTATGCCGCAGAGGTCTTGAGACACAAACATACATAGAAATCACAAGTTCTCGGTGTGCACCTGACTCATTTGGAGATGTCCTTTTATGGAGGTTATGAGATCTGGACTTAAAATGCAAGATTTTCAAAATAATTAGTCCTCAAAAATAATAATAAAAATTGGTCTCATTGACAATTGGATAACTAACTCGTAACTTCCGTTCTTTATGATCCATTCTTTATGTAAGCGGGATTATAAAACTGGGAGTGAAAACACAGCTGAACACACAGGGTAGGCCTGGGTGACAACAGAGAGGGCTGGCACAGACGTGTTTGGGCCGATCCAATCACAGCTCCTGCCTAGTTTGTGCTAATGACTGAAACACCAGCATCCCTGTTTCAACATTCCAAGAACTGGGGCTGTCATACTTCCTTGCCGTGCTGGGAATCCACTGAATCATTATCAAAGTGAGCTCTTTGGGGCAAGAACAGAGGAAGAGCAAAGTTTCCATTTGAAAGGCCTGGAATGCCTCAGAGGGGCCCTGGGAAACAGGAAGGTTGTGAAACAGGGTTCAGGTTAGGACACCAGCACGGCTTTCTCCCCTTGCAATATCTATAGCATTACATGCACTTAAATTTAAGTGTATGTTATGCACTTTTCTTGAAAGAATTTTTCATGGATGTTTTCTTACTCAGTTTTCACAATGACCCTGAGGTAGATATTATGACTTTGAAAATGACTTTATTATTAAATATCTCAATTTTATTCTTTATGGATTACTTTGAATAACAAACATTACTTAAATATATAGCACCTGTGGTCAGCAAAACAATGCCCTACCCACCCTGCCCCAAAGATGTCACCATTCTCATGTGAATGTCACCATTCTGTAAATATGTAAGAGCTGCAAGGCAAAAGGAAAGCAAGGCTGCAGATGGAATTAAGATTACTAACCAGATGTTAGTCCCCGAAAGCAGAGAGTTTATACTGGATTGTCCAGGAAGGCTATCCATTGTGAATGCAAGGAATCTTAAAAGTCTAAGAGTGAGGCAGAAAAACTCATAGTGATGCTATAATGAGAAAGACTAGACCTGCTGTTGAGAGCTTCAAAATGAAGGAATGGGGCCGAAGCCAAAGAAAGCGGGAAGCTTCTAGAAGCTGGAAAAGGCAAAGAAACAGATCCTCCCCTTGAGCCTCCAGTCTGGAAGATAGTACTGGTGTCACTCTGGTATTAGCCCACTGAGGCATATGGTGGACTTCTACAGAATTGCAGAATAATACATTTGCATTAAGCCACTAAGTCATAGAAAACTAAAAATTGGATTTTCACACAAGCAAATGGCCTACATTATTAAAGTGTAATATTTTGATTGGCAGTTTTAAACTTCCAGATGGAAACCTCTTTCAAAAGTATTTTGCATTTTTCTATCACATTGAAAAGGGTATGATGGTCACAATTTGGCTTTCCTAACAATTCTAAAACGGTTATGGATACAAAAATTGGGCGCTGTAATAATACAGATTTGCTCTTGATGTAGGATGGACTGTTGACCACAATACCAAATGAGCCCAGGCCATTTTGGTTTTTTTTAGTTCTTGAGTCTTTTTCCTCTTTATTATTTCTCTTGTTTGTCTGTTTTGTGATACTAGGGATTGAACCCAGGAGTGTTTTTATTATTTATTTTTTTCTTGGAAACAGGGTCTTGCTAGGTTGCTGAGAGTCTTGCTGAATTGCTGAGGTTGGCCTTGAACCTGTGATCCTCCTGTCTCAGCCTCCAAGTACTGGTATTACAGGCATGCGCTACCACACCTGGCTCTTTGTTATTTCTTGTTGCAAGTTGTTTTTAAGTTTTTACTAGTCACTTCCTAATGCTACTTATAATCTATTTATAATCAAAGTTGCTAAAATACATTCTTAGTGTCTCTCATATTTTTAAAATAATTATGCTTGGCTTTTCAGAGGATAGAACATAATATGAATGCAATACTTTTTTTAGTATTTAAGTATATATTTAATATCTACTAAATATAACTAAATGCCTGATGTTTGTTAGTTTATCTTTGTATCTGACCTAAGGAGAAAACACACTATTTTAATTCAGTGGAGTTTTATTGAGCTATAAGGAGAACAAAAGTCATTTGCAAGAAATTGGATGGAACTTGAAAGCATTATGCTAAGCGAAATTAGCTTAACATAACATGGCATAATATTATATTATATAATAATAATAACAAGGCAAAATATGCTATAGTAAGTCTGGAGTATATATTATGCCAGACTCAGAAAGTCAAGGGTCATATGTTTTCTCTCATATGTAGAAGCTAGAGAGAAAAAGGGAAAAATAAAGGGATCTCATGGAAAATAGAAGGGAGACCAGCAGAGTAGTGGATGGGAAAGATCCTTCAGTAGGTCCAAAGTGAGAGTTGGCAGGAGGTTCCCTCCTTTAGTCCTGAGGTATATGGATTTTTATGCCTGCTGTTATCCCAACTTTTCAACAATTGTTTCATGTTAAAATTTTTTTCATGTGGAATTTATGAAGTAGAAATTACCAGCAACCTTTCAGAATAAACAATTTGTGTTCTAGTTCAATCTTCCTTCCCAGAGCTTATACGCCCTGTGAGTCCTTGTAGCTCATTTGCACATCTCATTCATGTTTACCCATGTCATGCTGCATTCCCGTGAAACCGAGGCAGAGTGCATCCTGAACTTTGGCTTGTTATTTGGCAAGTGCGGCTCTTTGGTCGCAGGCTGTTGGTGAGTTGGGAACTTAGCCAAGACAGCAGGGGCAGAGGACATGGGCTCTTGACTGCCAGGCAAAGAGCAGGACCCGTAGATTCTCATCTTTGCCAGAGGCAACATCCTCTCACAACTGTTGAGTCATCCTCCTTTTCATCCATGTCTTAAGCTTTGTCCACAGCAAATGTAATATTCTAACATTTCCTCCATGCTTTCAGTACATATGTAGAATGAGTCTGTCTTGCTAAGGTCAAAAACACTAAACTGAAAACATTACCGAATATTACTAGTAGCTCAGAGGTTGCAACGAGAATAAAACACAGACTTTGAGGTGCAGCAAAGCCCCTTACATAGACAAGTAATTTTCAAACTGTATTCCCAAGTATTCTAGGATTTAAAGTGGCTACATCCGAATTAAATATAGTGTTTACCTCAGATAGAACAATATTTCACTGCTTCGCCAACCACTCGATGTCTATCCAGTAGTTGATTTTTTAGGGCATGAAAAACAATGCACAAAAATTTTACAGTCTTCAAGTTTCAAAAACACTGCTATCGAACTAATTCTGGCTTTATCTTTTTGCTAAGCCTGGCCAAGTTGGGGTTTATTGAAATAACTTTGTGCCTTAGAATTATCTAAATCTTATGTAAAGAGAAAAAGCAGAAAGCAAAAGAAAATATTGAGTCTTCTCCTTTGCTTAATTGAAATGACCTAAGTATAGGGCATGATTTGATTCTCTGGAATTAGTTTAAGCTGCAGTGTTTAGAAGTAAAGACTGGAAGGAGCAAGAATTAGAGGATGAAAGGAAAGAGGAAAACAAGAGTTCTTAACTGAAGAGCTGACCTCTCTGTGAGGCAGTGTTATACATATGTTAAGATAAATGCATTAAGAGCAAGATGTCGGAGCCCATTTGCTAGGTTCAAAGCCATAGTTCCATCATGTACATGGACTTTTACTTACACTAGTTAACTTGATAACCTTGGGCAAATTAACTAATCTGTGCCTCGGTTTCCTAATCTGCAAGCTACAACTGATATTAGAACACAATTCATAGTGATGGAACATTCGGTGAATTAATACATGAAATATCCTGTATATGTTTTTATTGCTGCTGTGTCAAAGTACCACAAACAGCAACTTAAAACAATGCAAATTTATTTTCTCAGAGTTTCTGTGGGTCAGATGTCTGGGCAAAGTGTGGCTCAGCTGGTTCTCTGCTTAGAGCCCCACTAGACCAAAATCAAGGGTTGGCAGGTCTGCCTTCATCTCCAGAAGCTTTGGAAATGAACCACCGTCAGGCCCATTCAAATTACTGCCAGAAATCAGTTTTTTTTTTATTTCACTCTGGGGAAAATTATCTATTATATTGTGAGGACATGGAAACAATTCTGAGGATAAGTCCTTGTAGGGAGGAACCAAGAGCTCTTGCCCAAAGTCAGCAAGAAACTAAAGGCTCCAGCCAGCAGCTACCTGAGTGCACCATTTGGAGGCAGGTCTTAGCCCCATTCGAGCCTTCAGATGCTGTGACTCTGGCTGACATCTCATAGGAGACCCCAAGCCAGAACCATTCAGTAAAGTTGTTCTCAAATTTCTGACTCTGGCCCCTGCCCAAATATGAAATAATAAAATTTGTTATTAAGTTCCTAGGTTTGGGGATAACTTGCTGGACAATAGTATGTAACTAAGATCATGATAGCTGAACACAGGGACAATAAACAATTGCCAAGCACAAGGAAAGGCAAATTCAAAGAATCCCAGATGGTGGCAAGTTTGGCACATTTGAGTCACCCAAAGAAGACCCACGTGTCTGAAAGGGAGAGGAGAGTACCCAAGTCAGGCTGAGGAAGAAGGTGGGCTATGATAAAGAGTCTGAGTTTTGTTCTAAGAGGAGGAAATGGAGGATATTTTGGAGAGAAGCATTATAACTGAAGAACAAAGATCACTGACTACTGTGTGGAAAACAGATTGGGTCAGGGTGGGAGGGCAGTAGGATTAGGCAGGAGGAGACCATTAGTAAGGAAGCCATGTTGGCAGTCCAGGCAGCAGAGTGGTCTCTTCTAGTAAGGTGTCAGCAGAGGAACTGGAGAGAAGGGAATAGAATCAGGATAGACCTTGGAGGCAGAATGCTTTACCTAGATACTAAAAGAAAAGGTATGATATTCTACTGGCTAAATAATCAGGTTGTTCAACCTAATAGAAGAGCTGTAAAGTCACATTAACACAAGGCAAAAGACCCAAATGTATAGCAGAGGTAGACATAGCATAAGATTGGCCTTTCCAATCTCTGCAATATTTGAATCAAGATTGATTGACTGACTTCAGTGTTGGAAGCTTAAAACTGCCCCCTTAACAAAGCTGGGTGAAGACAGTCCCCTATTACCCAGTCTCTCAGGGTGCCTTTTCTCCTGCCATCCTCTGAAGCCCAGTGACCACTGAGGCAGGTCAGGTTAAAGTACATCCCTACTGAAATTTTCTAGAAAAACTCTGAAAGCCAATAGGAATATTTATGCATGAGTCTTAACTTATAGAAAATTCAGTTTTTGATTGAACTTATTCTGTGCTGAAATATTTGAATGATGCAATCCCAAATCTGAGAAAATCTGTAAAACAGATGAGATATCTGTTAGTTAAGCAAAATATACTTTGTACATTGAGTTCCAGTTTATATGAGTTTCTTTTTGAATCAATAAAGGATCCAGATATTGAGATAATGATATGGCCCTCTTTGTTTATGAACATCAGATATCAAGGTGACATTTTCTAGCAAATAGTAACACTTATCATTCAAATGTAATTTTCATTTTCCCATGGGAATACCTACAGATGAAGCCTGATTTTTTTAAAGCCATAAACCCTACATCTAGGTAAAAATTCCTTGAGTTCTATTCAAAGTCATAACTGTTCGCCTCTAGTCTCTTGAATGTTAAGGTTGAGGCCCCACCTCTAGAATGATAAAGAGCCTAGTGGAGGCAGATAATTCACCACTTTGCTCACTATATTAGGAATAAGAACACTAACTAAGCCAATTTGCAGAATTCATCATTCTTACACATTCAAAGTATTCTACCGCCGGGCGTGGTGGCGCATGCTTGTAATCCCAATACTTTGGGAGGTGGAGACCTGAGGATCTGTGTTCGCTGCCAGCCTCAGCTCTCTCTCTCTCTGTCTCTCTCTGTCCCTCTCTCTCTCTCTCTGTCTCTCTCTCTCTGTCTCTCTCTTTGTCTCTCTCTCTCCACTTAGTGAGGCCTCCGCAACTTCGTGAGACCCGGTTTCAAAATAAAGTATAAAAAATAGGGCCGGGGGTGTAGCACAGAGGTAGAACGCCCCTGGGTTCAATCCCCGGTACCGCAAAAAAAAAAAAAGTATTCTACCTAATAGCAAAAAAAAAAAAAAAAGCTTTTAAGTCACCTCTAAAAATGATAATAATAGTGGTCACAAGAAAGAAAACTTGAACAGTCTTTCTAAATCTCCTTCAAATAAGCTTAGATTGATTTTTTAACGTAAACAAAAATCAAATCTTTTGCCCTACAGCAGTACTCTTCAACAAATCAGCATTCACAGGGAGTGCTTTGCTGTGTGCTAAGAATTTTAAATTAGTATTTAAGTCAGTGAAGTCAGTATACATGCTGAAAATAACCGGTGACCAGAAGGTGATTCAAAGGCTGAGCACTTGACTGATTCTTAAGCCTTTGGCCAGAAGAATGCAACTTTGGCTGCGTATTAGAATCCCCCGGGGAGCTTTGAAATATGCTGAATCCTGAGCCATACCCCAGATCAATTAAATGGGACTCTCTGGAGGAAGGGCCCAGGAATCATTGTTTTAGGGGCTTCCCAAGTGATCCCCAGGTATCCCAAGGTATAGTCAAAGCTGAGCCGCTGCAGCATGACAATGATGTCCTTCCTTCAGGCTCATCAGAGTACCTTGGGCATCTTCCTCCACACTTACAGGAAACTCAGAGAACTGGAGGTTAGGATTCTCTGTGTGACAAAGTTGTTCTGCAAAGGACACATGGAAGTTGGCGCCATTCCCTGTTTCCCGTCAGTAAGCAGGTGTGGGCCATGCGATCGCTTTGAAGAACGGAACAAAAACTGCCCAGTACCACCTGAACAAAGATGTTTTCTTATAAGTCAAGCTTGCCCAGTTATTATCTTGTACTTCTTAACTAAAAAATAAAAATAAAAAAGAGAGGGCATTGTCCTCAGAAGGATAATGAAGGAGGAAGCTTAGTTATTACTTACCTGTTACACCAGGTGCCAAGTCACCTATGAATCACAATAAGGAGGTAAATACACACTGGCCACTCAGGAACTTGGCTTTCATACAAAACCTAGGGCTTCTGTAAACCAGTAATTATGGAACAATAGGAGGAGGCTGGGATTGTTTCTAAATTGAGGAAAAATTCTATCTATTCAAACAGAAAGTCACCCTTACCTTAAAACACACACACACTCACACACACACACACACACACACACACACACACACACCTACCTTCATTCTCTTCTCTTTCTTTCTGTGTTGTTTACATCTGAACTAAGTGACATGGCTAAGAGATAAAAGTCTCCTTTCCAAAGGAGTGTGTTTGAAAAGTCTTTGAGGATAAAGGTCACAACTGAATTCCACTTCCTGTCTTCCTGCAGTCACTTAAATTATGATATGCTAATTGAGTAAATACATATTGATAATAACAGATGGAGAAAGGCATATCACTCCCCACCATCAGCAATGATTGTGTCTTTGAGCCTCTGCTCCAGAGCTGCCCTACGCTTGTCAGAGTTACTATTCAGAGAGCAGAGGTTAGCAGAGGGTGTTTTGCATGGCTGAAACTGGTAAACATCTGGCAACCCAGGCGCTCCACATCTAAATTCTCTGGCACAGAAATGCTCCTTCATTACATGAAATTGTCACACTATTATTTTGCCTAACGATATCACCATTATCATATTCACTTGAATGACAAAATACCAGATTCATGCCCATCAATTTTCTGCTGTGGCTTTCCAACTTGACGAGCTTTTTCTTTTTAAATCCATCAAATTAGCATGGTGGGCTCAAGCAGCCGAGAGAGGATTTGAGTTGTGATATTCAGAAATTATGTGCCATCTTAGTCCATCTCTGTAGTTCATGCGTTAAATTTAGCATTGCCAAGATTTAGCCATTTAAGCTCGAATTATTCTGAATTTAATTATGTGTATCAAGGCAAATATTTAAGTGTGAAAACTTCAATCACAAGAAATAAGAAAAAAGTAAACACAATTTAGAGAGGAAGGATAAGAAGAAACATTCTTATTGTACCAAGCTGCTAATGTATGTCATTCTAATTCCCTTGAATGAATTAAAAGGAACACATTTGATTTTCATGTATTTAAAAATGATGTTTGCCTGCACATATATTAAAGCAAGTATAATTAGTGGAAATTACAGGGAAAATAGTTTTAGGTGTTGAAAGGCCTTTAATATCTGAACAAATGATTTGAAGAGACTTATTAAGAAAGCACCACAACACACTTTAATTGCTGGAGACTTAGTGTATAGATCCAAATAACATGAATTTATACCACCCCTGGCTTTGTAAGACAGGTAAGTAAGAGGGAAAATATGCAAGGAGTATCTAAATTTCAGGTAACATTTAAAAGATACTTTAAGACCCATGTGGTGTTGCATATCTGTAACCCCATACTTGGGAGGCTGAGACAGGAGGATTGCAGGTTTGAGGCCAGCCTCCGCAACTTAGTAAGTCCCTGTTTCAAAATAAATAAAATAAAATAAAGCTGGTGGTATAGCTCAGAGGTAGAACCACCCTAGGTTCAATCCCCAGTATCTAAAATAAATGAATAAATAAATAATACTTTAATAATATTCATGTGAGTAAAGCCAAAGCTTGCAGGATAGCAGTTCAACATGCTGAGCTAGCTCATAGCTGAGTAAATAGCTCTTAGATAACTACTTGACATCAATACAATTGACTCACTGCACAGGATCTGCTTCAGCTCCACTAAAGCTGCCATTCACCCACCCATGCGAGAAGCAACCTCTCGGGCCCCTGAGGCTTGCCCTTCCTTCACTGGTCCTCGGGCCCAGCCATTAACTCGGAGTCTCCTTGGTTCCAGCTCTTCCAAACCTCTCCCAGCCCTTCCTTCTCCTCCCTTCTCCTCTCCCTGCCATGGGCTACATTTGCCTCCACCTCCCCTGCCTCTGGTTTACATCCTTCTCCGAGTCCCCTCCTCTATTACTCGCTGGCTTTGCCAGTTGAAGAGCTCCTCCTACCTTCCCAAGACAGCTGCTCTCTTGGTCCTACCTTCAGTCCATATGAAACCCCTCGATGACAGTATGTCTAACAAAACCCTGCCAGAAGAACAAGGTAGTTAAACTGCACTTGGAGCTCAGTTTGGCTGGATCCCAAAATCATTGCTCTCATGTTACCTGGCTAAATATATGCAGCTGAATCTTCTGGTTTGACAGGAACTCGCAGAGCAAGCCACATGCATGGGGAAGGCCAAGCTACTAATGGGTCTTTAACTGCACGAGAGCTGACACAGTGACATGTATGACACCAGCACAAAAGAGATGCAGTGGGCTGTTGCTGCGAATCCCGAGAAGACACTGCAAGGAGGAGGAAGACTGAGGTGGACTATGTGGCAGTAAAAAGGCACGGGCACTGTCTGACTGCCTTGGTCAAATCTGTTCTCTGTGGAGCCCTGGGGAAAGGTGTTGCTGTGGTTTGAGTAGGGGTTGTCCCTCAGAACCCCTGTAGGAGTTTAAGACTCAAAGTCATGTTGATGATATTAAGGGGATGGAAACTTAATCTATGGTCTTTAGACAGGTGGGGCCTTTGGAAAGTGATTAGGATAGAAAAGGGCATCATGGTAGAATTCTTAGGATTGAATGCCGGTGGCTTTATAGAGGGCTCAGCCTTGCAGAGGGCAAGATACACACACGTGTGTACGTGCTTCCAGTCTCCTGCCACGTGGTGCTCTGCTCTTGTGCCCCTCCACCTTGTGCCTCTGGACCTTTGAGCCTAAATAAACCTCTTTGCTTTATAAAGTACCTAGCCCGGGTATTTCCTTAGAGTGATATAAAGCTGATTAATACACTTATTCACTCATTTAATAGAGAGGATATGAGACTATCCATGTAAAGTGCTTAGCACAGTAACTATTATATGTTCAGAGCCCTGTGACTGGTGGATCAAAGTGATGATCCTGTTCTTTGTCTCTGCGGGTGTCAATACGTGTGTGAGTGTGTGCATGGGTGTGTGTATCTACACGCACATGTGCCTGTGTTTGTGATTTCATTTTCCCTTCAAGGACCATCTCCAGAGTAATTCCAAAGAAAAGATGAAACAAAAGAGGAGACAAGATTTTTAAAGGGGTAGGATGTATACATATGAGGACTTATGAAATCTAATTGCAATTCTAAAGGTTTCCAGAAAAATTTTGCCTATTATATCTATTCATGTAGTTAAAATATTTTAAACAAGTATATTGAGTGTCTCCTATGTCCACTGTTCCATGGACTGATGTACAGCAGTGAATAAAGAAAAGTTTCTTTCCTGGTTTACATCCGAGGATAGGGAGATGAACAATACATAAACCAGTAAACATACAGTGTATCAGATGGTGACAGAGTGATAGAGAAAAAGAAATCGGGATGGAGGGCTTAGGACCGTGGAATTATGTTTTTATTGTTATTGTTGTTTTATGAAGACTGTGGATCTCCTGCCTGGCTGACCATCATTAGCTCCACAGAAGGAACAGATTAGCTTGCACACAACTAGATGTCTCAACGCAATCCTCTGGGATGGGGTAGGATAAGGCTGAGATGCTCAGATGGGGCACATGGCAGACACTACGGTCCATTGCATGAGGACGTCCTGGGGATATTGCACCATACTAAGGTAATATGGAGGAGCGCTGAAGGATGGTATCAAGACTAGAACTAAAAGAACATAGAAGCAGGGCATGGTGGCTCATGCTTGTAACCCCACTACTTGAGAGGCTGAGACCGGAGGATTCAGGTTCACGGCCAGCCTTAGCTACTTAGTGAGGCCCTTCGCAACTTAGTGAGACCCTGTTTCAAAATAAAGAATAAAAATAGGGCTGGGGGTGTAGCTCGGAGGTAGAATGCCCCTGAGTTCCATCCCCAGTACCACAAAAAAAAAAAAAGAACATAGAGATGTAAACTGAGTGGAGTACCCCAGGACTTCCAAACACAATGCCCCTTTCTCAGTGCAAAGATTTGAACAGACAGAATGAAGGAAAGACGGCTTTAAGTTGGCACCAGAGGAGACACTCAAGAATCGCATTGGTTAATTATGTAAAAGAACTCCTGGATTTTGTAGCAAGAGATCTGCTGGAGCCTCACTGTTGAGGTGTTCAATGAGGAGGAGGGAAGAAAGGGAGAGAGCAAGGTGCCATCTGGGGGAGGAGAATTCCCAGGCAGAGGGAAGAGCACGTGCCAAGTCCCAGAGGCAGGAACATGTGTGTGGACTGGTTGATGAGCAGCAAGGTCCTGAGGTCAGAGACCTGGGGTGGGAGATGGGTAGAACACACAGGATCTTTCAACTGATTGATAGTTTAGTTTTTTATTCAGAATGAAAATAGGAAGGCGATGAGGGTTTTTGAGTGAAGCAACATGATCTGGTGAAGTTTTTAAGAGCTCTCTCCAGTTACTCTGATGGGAAGAGACTGAAGGGAGTTGGAGGTGGGACAAGCATGGAAGCAGGCAGGTCTTGGGAGACAGATGCAAGAATCCAGGGACGAGAGTGTCCTGGGCCACTGTGAAGGCCGTGGCAGTGGTAAGAGGCACTCAGATTCTGGATGTAGGTTGAAGGTAGAGCTGATAGGATTTACCACTGGGTCAGTTTGTGATGGATTACAAAACATTGTTGTGCACATTAGCACATTGTTCTATTTAACAACCCCAATAGGCATGAGCAGTGGGTTTTGAGACATTATTGTGGGCACATAGTCTGGCCAGGGCCTGGAACCTGGGTGTTTTTATGCCCAGTCACCTTCTGCACAGGAGCCTCTCTCCCCAAGAGTCCTTTAAAATCCCCCTTTTATCCCATACAACACCTGTTTAAGGTCAGAACAAACATGTTAGTTCAGTCCACAGGGCCTTCCTGTTACATATCCATTCTGTTACGCTTTGAAGCATTTCACAGACTTCTTCCACAGGAGCTCAGCGTATCCTGAGAAGAAAGACACGCTGCTTCTTCTCGTCTCTCCTTCATTTGGTGATAGGTCATTTCTGCAGCTTCATCTCTGGCTGAGCTCTCCAACCACCCCAGCACATGCCTATCCCCAACACACAGGCACACACGCATGCACGCTGCACACACACATTAACCGATTGCACCCGCAAAATTGTCTTAACCTTACTAATGTAGTTTCCAGGTGAACATACCAACTCGAATGTGTTTTTTCTCATCTGGAAGGATAAAGAAAACAAAACAGAATGGACAAAAACAGAAACCACACATTAGTGCTCTCTCAAAAACAGTTATTAAAGCCTCACCTATTCCAAAGTCATCCGAAAGGGTTTTGTCTTTGTCTCCCAGCATAGAAGAACTGTTGCTTTGTATTTTTAAGACACCTTTGGAACAGGGCTAGTGGGGAAGAGGGCAGGAGGAAGATACGGAGATGCGGAATTTTAAGTAGGCAAGTTATTTCCTTGAGCATAATTAGAATTTAAACAGCATGCTGCTGCTTTTTCTCCTCACTCTTATGGTTGAGGAATAATGAAAATTAACTGCATCTTTACTGAGATCAAACCTAAGATGATTCCAGCTTAGTGCCTTGTAAAATCAAGCTAATTTCCATCCCCGGGATAAACAGGTCCTCAAAGGGCAGTAAATGAAAACTCAAATACGATCTTGGGCAATTTTTTTCACTTTAGGTCCTATTGGATCTTTTCTAAAAGCAAGCGCAGTACGGGCTGGGGTAATTATTTAGTCTCCAGACAACCTTTCGGCTCGCTCTGTGATTCGGAAGCTCGGGTGAGCCTGTAAAGCGAGTCACAGAAAGCAACTCTCAGGCGCGGATTTTGGCACGCAGGATGCCTTTCTCCCTGAGCCGTCATGGCACCAACACAAGGTAATTTGGCTGGATTGATTTCATCAGGAATTAGGCCATAATGTATTTTAGTGTCCTCACCCCCCATGGAGACTAGGAGAATGTCCCAGCTCCTAATGGTTATTTCCTACATATATGGCTCTTCCCTTTTTTTTTTTTCATTTTCCTCTTCTGTAAAGTGAGTCTGGCTCCAAAGTGGTTGGCTGGAAGTTACACAGAATAAGGCTATGCACAAGTGTCCTGATCACTGAGCTGTTTGTTTCACAAAGACAATTGAATTGATTCTGTTACCCTAGTATTCTGCTCTTGTTGTTCTATGCATACATAAGTCTCTTCTGAAGAATAGCGAGTCTAGCATTAGGATCGAACAGTGTAATGATTTTCAACCTCAGTGGTTCTATAATAATGATTTTTAAAGGGGGAAATACAAGTGTGATCTTCTGGTAGAAACCCAATAAAGTACTAATTTCCAAATGTACGAAAAAAACAGGTTAGGGGAGTGTGGTCAGTCAGTTACCAAATAAGAAGGAAGTATTTCTTACTATGCAGTAATTATTTGCTGTAGATCTCCTTTTTTCTTCCCTCAATGCCTATGTGTTAATAATAGTCTCATGAAAATGTAAACATTTCTAAGTATGGATCAGTATGCTGACTAGTCTCAACTACAGTAATGTGACAGATTGAATTGCTTTAAAAAAATATGTACATGATAGGCTTAGTATGTGGCTAGCTTGGGACATAGGGTAGGCCAATCTCATTCCCTGTCCCTTGACTTTTTGCTCACCCACCAGTAGGCCTTGCTTTAGCCAGAAGGATGTTAGGAGACTTGCAATGCAATTGCACGGTTGGCCTTGACCTCTTGTATTTCTGCCATATGCTAAGTTTAGAGCTAAAGCATCACCCAGAAGCCTAGGTATTAACTCGGTCCCCAGCTTGGTGGCATTATTGGGAAGTGGTGATAATTTTAGGAGGTGGGGCCATCGAGAGTCATTAGGGTGTGCCCAAGAAGGGAACTGGGGGACCCTGGGCCGTTTCTATTTCTTTCTTTCTTTGGTTTTCTGGCCGGGAAGTAAGCAACTTTGCTCCATCATGTGCTTCCACTGCAACACGGTGCCGTGCCACAGCCTAAAAGCAACAAGTCATGGACTGGAACTTCTGAATCTGGGAGCTGAGGTAAACCTTTTTTCTTCATCAGTTGATTATCTCAGGTATGTGTTACAGTAAGAAAAAGCTGCTATAGTAAGAAAGCTGTTGTGCCTTCTATGTGGGCCCCAGCATGACAGAGGTGGAAAAGATCAGAGTTTAAGCAGAAACAAAATCCAGTCTAGAGCAGTCAACCTCCAGCTGACCTGTATACGTGTGGGTATCTGTTGCTTGAGGTCAGTGCATTTCAGATCATTTGTTATGCAGTAATAGCTAAGTAATTCCAATGGACTCTCACTGGTTAAATGTGTTGTACATTCATTATCTCATTAATTCTTACCTGAAGTCTTTGAACTAGATTATTATTCCAAATTTTGCAAGAAGATATATATATACAGTGCCAAAGCCAAGATCTAAACCCCAAAACTGAGATCCTTTTACAGAACTGCAGAATTAATGCTTTGAAATATTTTAAAAACAAAATTGTTCATTAAAATCAATAGTTCAGAACTGGCAGCCTCAGTTTTCACAGCTGGCCTCCTTCCAGCCTTTGGATTTCAGAAAGGGCTACCTGACTACCTTCACGTGACTCTCTCACCATTTTCTCTCTCACATCCTCGTTGGTTTCTTCAGAGCATTACCACGGTTTTGAATTCTTTTTGTTTACTTGCTTTCTGTATGTTTCCCATACTAAATGCAATTCTTTTATAGTAGATCCATGCTCATCTTGTTTAATATTGTACCCAAAACATTTAGCACAGTGATGGGCACATACTAGTTGCTCATTAAGTATTTTTGTCTTAATTTTTTTGTACTAGGAATTGAACCCAGGGGCATTCTAACTCTGGGCTACTTTTAGTTTTTATTTTGAAACAGGGTCTAACAAAGTTGCTGAGAGTCTCACTAAATTACTAAGCCTGGCCTTGAACCTGAGATCCTCCTGTCTCAACCTCCCCAGTACTGGGATTACAGCTGTGCGCCACCATACTTGGCTCAGTAAATATTTTTAGAATGGATAAGTGGACCAATGAGTGCCTAGGATAGAGATATAAAGAACAGGCTGGTGGTGAGTGTAAAACTGCAAATATTTCCTGGACGCAGTAGGAAAGAATCCTGAGAAGTTACAGCTAGTGAATTTAAGGAGGCCACAAGATATGAGAGCAGAAGACATGAGGGGGAGAATTTAGCTAGTGAACTTTTCCAACTTCATAATTATATATAGAGTCGGTCATGGTGGTGCATGCTGGCAATCCAGTACTTGGGATTCTGAGACAGGAGGATCACAGGTTCAAGGCCAGCCTCAGCAATGGAGTAAAACCCCGTTTCAAAATAAAAAATAAAATAGGGCCAGGGGTGTAACTCAGAGGTAGAATGCCCTTAGGTTCAATCCCCAGCACCAAAAAAAGTAAAATAAAATAAGCCGGGTATGGTGGCACACGCCTGTAATCCCAGTACTTGGGAGGCTGAGACAGGAGCATCACAGATTTGCAGCCAGCCTCAGCTACTTAGTGAGGCTCTCAGCAACTCAGTGAGACCCTGTTTCCAAATAAAGAATAAAATTGGGCTGGGGGTGTAGCTCAGAGGTAGAATGCCCCTGGGT
>PVJS01033007.1:0-22430 GCA_004027185.1 Glis glis | reverse complement strand
GCCTAAGTAGCTGAAGCTGGCCCCGAACCTGGATGCTCCGGTCTCAGCCTCCCAAGTACTGGGATTACAAGTGTGGGCCACCACGCCCAGCTCCAATTTTTCTTTTAAAGAAAGTCTGTTTTTTGTTTTTTGTTTTTTGTGGGGTTTTTTTTTTTTTTGGCAGTACTGGGGATTGAACCCAGGGGCATTCTACCTCCGAGCTACACCCCCAGCCCTATTTTTTACTCTTTATTTTGAAACAGGGTCTCACTAAGTTGTGGAGGGCCTCACTAAGTAGCTGAGGCTGGCCCGGAACCTGCCATCCTATCTCAGCCTCTCAAGTACTGGGATTACAAGACTGTGCAACCACTCCCTGCTACAAATATATTTTAATTATGAAATTTTTAAACATGCACAGGAGCAAAGATGTAACAAACACCCTTTACCCGCTGTGCAGAAATAACCCGGGACATCCTTTGCTGCAGAATGCTCACTCTGTCTATGCAACAGACCTAAGTCATTAGAGACAGCCCAGACCCATCACTCCCTCACCCCTCCCTGCCCGTGGTGGGTGCGCAGTACTGGTTTTTGTGTTAAGCAGTCTGTGGTAAGGTCTAATTGACGCTCCTACTTTGATGTATGCATGTTACAGTTCCAGCAGGCTTCTGTCTTCACATAAATGATTACCGCGCTGTGCATATCCTGCTGCAACTCGCTGTTCTTGCTTCATGTTTTTGATATTTAGATGTTTTGCCAGATGAAGGTCTTTCTCCCTGACTTTGCTGCTTTCTATTCATATTCGTGATATAACAGTTCTGCAGTTCACTCACTCCTTCCCCTGTCTGGGCGGAGTTTCGTTGTTTCTACTCCTCTAGAATGATCTACCCTGATAGAGTGAACATCTCAGTACCTGTGCCCTCATGATTATGTGAAAGGCTTCTCTAGAGCAGATATTTGCAAATGTTTCCATCACAAATTAGACAAAGGTCTAAGTAGGATTACTAAATTGCTCCCTACCAGAGTGGGCTGATTCATATTTCCACCAGCAGAGCGTACGATTTCCTGTTTCCACCACAGTCTCACCAGCTTAGTGTATTATCAGACTCAAGAGAGTTTTGAAAATCCTTTGGGTGTGTTAAAGTACCTATCACTTTTTAAAAAAAAATGAGCACCTAAGCCGGGCGTGGTGGCGCACGCTTGTAATCCCAGTACTTTGGGAGGCGGAGACCGGAGGATCCGGGTTTGCGGCCAGCCTCAGCTCTCTCTCTCTCTCTCCCTGTCTCTCTCTCTCTCTCTCTCTCTCTCTCTCTCTCTCTCTCTACTTAGTGAGGCCCTCAGCAACTTCGTGAGACCCGGTTTCAAAATAAAGTATAAAAAAAAAAAATAGGGCCGGGGGTGAACGCCCCTGGGTTCAATCCCCAGTACCGCAAAAAAAAAAAAGAGCACCTATTGGAGGTTGAGCTTCTTCATGACCCCTTATGTTTTCCCTTTTGCAAATTGCCTACTGTTAACCTTCGCACACATTTAATTGAGTTGCTTATCTTTTTATTATTCTTTTGTAGGACTTTGTTATAAATCTGTATACTGATGATCAGTTATACATATGCATTGGAAATAACTTCTACTGTGTCTTGCCATTGCTTTTTACTTATTTTTCATTTTTAAATCTAATAGAAGATTATATCTTTTTACCAGTTTTCCTTTCTGCATCTTATTCTTCTCTACCTCTGATATCATAATGTAGTTTCCTATATTTTATATTAAGTATTTTATTTATTTATTTATTTATTTATTTATTTATTTACTTATTTATTGCAGTAGTGGGGATTGAACCCAGGGGCATTCTACCTTCGAGCTATACCCCTACCCCTATTTTTTATTCTTTATTTTGAAACTGGATCTCACTAAGTAGCTGAGGCTGACAGCGAACCTGTGATCCTCCTGTCTCAGCCTCCCAAGTACTGAGATTACAAGTGTGCGCAACCATGCCCATCTATATTAAGTATTTTATGACTCTTCTTTCCATCTGAAAATTCATCTTTGGGGTGGTAGTACTGGGGATTGAACCCTCTGAGCTACAACCCCAGCCGTGTGTGTGTGTGTGTGTGTGTGTGTGTGTGTGTGTGTGTGTGTTTTACTGGGGATTGAACTCGGGGGCATACCTCTGAGCTACACTCCCAGCTCTATTTTATTTTATTTAATTTTTATTTGGAAACAGGGCCTCACTAAATTGCTGAGGCTGGCTGTGAACCTGCGATCATCTTATCTCAGCCTCCCAAGTACTGGGATAAAAGGCGTGCTCCACCACATCTGGCTGGAAATTCATCTTTAATCCCTTCCTGAGGCAGCTGCTTTAGCTGTATGCAAAAAAAACCTGTGGGTTTTGATTTGTAGGGCTTTCAGTATAGTTTATCTTTGAATGTTTTCTAATTTCCAGTATTATTTCTCTTTGACCTCAATGTTATTTAGAAATATGTTTTTAATTTCCCGATGGATGGGAAATTTCACTACTTTTTATTTTTAGTTTTTATTAGCAATTACATAATCTTTATGACTTCAACTCTGGGATTTGTTGACACTTGCTTGGTTTCCTAGTACTTGATGAAGTATTGTGTTTCATATGGGTTGCATATTATATTTCTATTCTGTACTGATTATCCTTAAATTTTTAATATGCTCACTTAGCAGAATCTAAAATTAATCAGTATTTCTTCCTCCCACACCATTCAAAGACTTGCAAAAGCTTTAACTTTAGCCACTGCTTACACCCGCTTACATGTTATTTTTGTCTAGCATATTTGGCCCCACTTCTAAATTAGTAATTATTATTCTTATTACTACTCCTACTATTGCTGTTTTACACAGTCGGTGAAGTTTGGATTCAGCCACATATCGACCCATTTCTTCCCCTCTGTGCTCCTTACACTGTGTTCCTCCCTTCTACCCTTAATTTACTTCTTCCTTAAATACATCTTTCCATGCTATTAGAGAGAACCTGAGAGTAGCAAACTCTCTTAGTAGAGAAACTACTAAAAGTAGTTTAGTAGTTTCACTACTAAAAGTAGTGAAACTCTCTTAGTAGAGAGTTTGCTAGTAGAGAGTTTTGCTAGTAGAGAGTAGTAGAGAGTTTGCTAGTATAGTTTGCTTAGTAGAGAGTAGCAAACTCCTTATATGAAAATGTACTTATTTTGCTAGCTTACTTTCAAATGATGGATTAGAATGAAACAAATCTGAACTCTTCCTTGGCATTCTGAAGATATTGTTCCACTGTGTCTGCCCTTTTTTTTAAAATGGAGTTTTATTCTTTCTTTTTTTTTTTTTTTTGCGGTACCGGGGATTGAACCCAGGGGCGTTCTACCTCCGCGCTACACCCCCAGCCCTATTTTTTTATACTTTATTTTGAAACCGGGTCTCACGAAGTTGCGGAGGGCCTCACTAGGTAGAGAGAGAGAGAGAGCACGCTGAGGCTGGCTGCGAACCCGGATCCTCCGGTCTCTGCCTCCCAAAGTACTGGGATTACAAGCGTGCGCCACCATGCCCGGCTCTGTGTCTGCCCTTAATCGCTGTCACGTAGTCTTCTGTTCCACCTCACTGTTGTTGTTGCTGCTGATGTTGTTGTCGTTGATTGGTCCTGGGGATTGAACCCAGGGGCATTCTCCCTCCGAGCTACACCCCAGCCCTTTTTACTTTTTACTTTGAAACAGGGCCTCACTAAGTTGCTGAGGGTTTCGCTAAGTTGCTGAGGCTGGTTTAGAACCTGTGATCCTCCCATTCCAGCCTCCCAAGTACTGGGATTACCGGCGTGCGCCACCACGCCTGGCTCGTTGTTGTTCTGTTGTATACTCTGCCTTTCCTCCCTTGTTGTGATTACGTTTTCATTTGTCTTCAATATTCTAAAAGTTCACTACCATAAGTCAATGCTGTAGCTGGCTATGGCTTGAGCGTGTCCTTCAAAGGTTGGTGTGCTCAAAGCTCGGTCCCCTGTGTGGTGTGAGGTCGTGGAACCTTTAAGAGGCAGGGCCTTGTGGGAAAAAAATTCTAAAGATCTCTTTAAACATTGCCTCTTTACCATTTCTTTCATTTCTCATCCTAAAATTCTTATGTATATATTTTGTTTTTTCTAATTTTCCTATTTCTGTTTCTTTTTCTTTCCTTTTTTTTTTTTTTTTGTACTAGGGATTGAACCCAGGGGCATTCTACCTCCAAGCTAAACCCCCAGCCCTATTTTTTATTTTTTATTTTGAAACAGGGTCTCACTAAGTTGCTGAGGGCCTCGCTAAGTTGCTGAGGCTGGTTGCGAACCTGCGGTCCTCCTGCCTCAGCCTCCCAAGTACTGGGATTACAGGAGTGCACTACCATGCCCGGCCTATTTCTATTTCATAATATCTTATTCTCTTAAGGTTTGAATGCAATCTCTTTGGTCTCTAACTAACTAAGAAGGATTTATCTTATAGCGTCATCAGATGATTCTATTTTCAGGGTTCTAATCCTCCTGTTTGTACTGCTGGTTTTTTTTCATGGTGGATTACTTCAGGGTACGTTTTGGTTATAGTGGATTCTTGTTGGCTTTAAAGTATATTTTTTTTCATGCTAAAGAAAAGTCTGAGCCAGGTGCCATGACATGCACCTGTAGCCCCAGCTACTTAGGAGGCTGAGGCAGTAGGATCCCTGTAGCCCAGGAGTTCAGAGCCATCCTGGGCAACATAGTGAGACTCCATCTCTCAAAAAGAAAGAAAGCAAGAAGAAAGAAGGAAAGGCCAGGTGCAGTGGCACATGCCTGTAATCCTGGTCCTTGGGATGCTGAGACAGGAGGATCACAGGTTCAAGGCCAGCCTTGGCAACTTAGCGAGACCCTCAGCAACTTAGTGAGACCCTGTTTCAAATTAAAAAATAAAAAAGGGCTGCGGGTGTATCTCAGAAGTAGAATGCCCCTGGGTTCAATGCCCAGTCCTGAAAACAAAAAAAAAAGACTATTGGTAGTATTGTGGCTCAGTGGTAGAGCATTTGCCCAGAATGTGCAAAGCCCTAGATTCTATCCCTAGCACTATAAAGAAAAAAAAAAAAGACTACTAGGGTCACATCAAAAGGACACAAGAATTAACCCAAAGAGGCTCAAACTGGACAAAAATGGGACATCAATAATGATGATCACTGCAGCGCATTTAAATCCACCAAATATGTGTAAATCCTTGTTTTGTGGTGGTATTTGTTGAAGTAGTTCATCATCTCTGGAGGATGACAGGATAGCAATTTATTATCTTGAAAATGGATAAGTTAATGCAAAGAAACAAGCATTTATCCTGCCTTTCCTTTAAACTGTTCCACTGAGTAACCACATATTAGATGAGAAATGTCTCTTTATAAAATTAATCCAGCTGATAAATGAAAAAGAAATGATGTAATTAGAACATCACCATTTCCATCCCTAGATGAATTAATGGCTGTAAGCGTTAAGTATCATCTCCGCTAATGTCTCCTCTATGGCTTGGTCAAGCGTCCACCAATGGCACAATTGTTGAAGATTTGGTTGCCAGCCGGTGGTGCTACTGGAAGGTGGTGGAACCTTAGGAGGGGGGACCCAGTGGCAGGAAGTTAGGTTCCTGGGAGTGTGGCCTTGAAGGGAACACTGGGACCCGCCCCTTCCCCTCTCTTTGCTTCTTGGCCAACTCCAGGTGAGCGGCTTCCTCCAGCACACACACTATGGCTGCCTGGCCACAGACCCAAAAACAATGGGGCCAACTGACAATGGACTAAACCTCCAAATGCGCAAGCCAAAATAAACCCTCCCTTTTTTTTTTTTTTTTTTGGTACTGGGGATTGAACCCAGAGGCATTCTACCTCTGAGCTACACCCCCAGCCTTTTTTAAAATTTTCTATTTTGAAACAGGGTCTCATTAAGTTGCTAAGGCTGGCCTTAAACCTGCAATCCTCCTGTCTCGGCTTCCCAAGTACTAGGTTTACAGGCATGTGCCACAGTGCCCAGTTAACCTTTCTTTTTTTAAAAAAAGTTTATTGTTCCAGGTATTTTGTCACAGCAACATGACTAACACAGTTTCAAAAAAGAGGACAACCAGCTGGGCATGGTGGCACACGCTTGTAATCCCAGTACTTGGGAAGCTGAGACAGGAGGATCAGAGGTTCGCAGCCAGCCTCAGCAACTTAGTGAAGCTCTCCTCAACTTAGTGAGACCCTGTTTCAAATTTTAAAAAAGAATAGGCCGGGCGTGGTGGCGCACGCTTGTAATACCAGTACTTTGGGAGGCGGAGACCGGAGGATCCGGGTTTGCGGCCAGCCTCAGCTCTTGCTCTCTCTCTCTCTCTCTCTCTACCTAGTGAGGCCCTCCGCAACTTCGTGAGACCCGGTTTCAAAATAAAGTATAAAAAATAGGGTCGTGGGTGTAGAGCGGAGGTAGAACGCCCCCTGGGTTCAATCCCCGGTACCGCAAAAAAAATTTTTTTTTAAAGAATAAAATAGGGCTGGGGGTGTAGCTTAGAGGTAGAATGTCCCTGGGTTCCATCCCCAGTACCACACACACAAAAAGAGGACAACCATACATCATGTGCCTCCTGATAAAAAGGCAGCCCACCACCTCATGTCTCGTTGAAAACCTTGACCCTGAGGTCTGATCAAGCCTCCAGAGCCAGTGGTCAATCTTTAGGAAATGCAGAGAACAGAGCAATGTGTTGTACTACGCCAAAACATGCAAGCCGCGAAGTCCAGACCGGAACCTCTACAGGGGCTGGCTCGGCTTCCTCCATGGGTGTAAGGAAAAGAGATGAAGGAACCTGCGGATTAAGAGATTCATAAAACATCAACAGAATAAGCAAAACTAATCTACAATGTCTAAAGAGGCACACGTGGGTGATGAAAACTATAAGGAATCCAAGAAAATAATTAATATGAGAGGACCGCAAGTACTGTGGGGAGGAGGGCGCAGCGGAGACTGGGCTAGGACGCGGGGAGGGCATTATGGGGTGGCTGGAAAGGTCCTATTTCTTGACCTGGGTGGTGGTTGTGAGGGCATTCGCTTTATCATTCAGGACGCTTTCCGTTCGGGGAGTTTTCCTGTATTTGGAGATATGAATCAAGCTAAGAACTTCTAACTTCAAGGCCCCAGACTACAGTTCCACGGGCCGAGTGGGAGAAGGCGGCGGAGGGCCTCGGCACGGCCAGGCTCGGGAACGCGCCCGCACTGCCCTGCGGGGGGCGCTGCAGGCACGGCCAGGCTCGGGAACGCGCCCGCACTGCCCTGCGGGGGGCGCTGCAGGCACGGCCAGGCTCGGGAACGCGCCCGCACTGCCCTGCGGGGGGCGCTGCAGGCACGGCCAGGCTCGGGAACGCGGCCCGCACTGCCCTGCTGGCGGCGCGCGGCCGGGGCTAGTGAGCTTCCCCAGACGGCCACGCAAACGAAGGAGGCTCGGCCCTGCTTCCCCTCTCTGCCCACCCACTCGGCAGATTGGGAAACTGAGGCCCGTGCGTAACGGGGGGCGTCGCCCGCCTTGCCGGCCGGGAAGCTTCGGGGCTGGGAGCGCGGAAGAGGCGGCGCCCACGCGCGGAGGCGTCACTCCGCCCGCAGCTTACCCAAGCGGCGACACCGCCCCACCACGCCAGTGAGACACCAGCAGAGGGCAGAGAGGGACAGAGGACGGGCGCGGGGACACCGCCCCCGCGCGCAGCCCCAGCTCCTCTTGGGTGACCTGGGGGCGCGTCCTCCCCGGCCCCCGAGTCCGCGCTGCGGAAAGGACGCTGCGCCGAGCGGTGCCCGCGCGTCCAGCCACTGTGAGACGCACCAGGGACAGGGGCCTCGGAGTGCACTGAGGCGACCTCCCGTCCCGCCCCTGCTCCGAGCCAAGTCCCAGGTGTTCTTGGGGCAGAAGGGCGAGTCTGCCCGGCCCGGCCGGCCTCGGAAGAGGTCACCGCCTCCGGGAAGCCCCAGGGAGCGCAGAGCCCCAGAGAACCCGCAGTCTCACCCCGCCCCTGCCCTGCCCAGCCCAGCCCGGACGTCCTCCCGACGCCGGGCCCTTTCCCTCCTCCTCCTTCCTCTGGGTCTCGGTTCTCAACTCTCCTGGCATCTCGCTCAACGCGCCTCTCGGCTCCCAGGGCTACCCCGCGGCCCCCTCTGACCCAGTCCAGAGTGCTCCCGGTGCAGGCTCGCCTGTGCTCCCGGTGCAGGCTCGCAGACCGCCCAACTGGGCATCCGCGCTGTTTGGGAGCTGCTGACGGGAAGGGGGGCCTGGGGCAGGTCCCTTCTCTTTGGGAGCTTCCAAACGGTGGAGGAGACCACAGAAGATGGTACTTAACAATATGCCAGGTGGTGACGAGTGTCCTAAGAACAAGTCAAGGGATGGGGAGGGTGTGTCATTGAGAAGCTTTCCATCCAATAAGGGAAATGGGCCCAGGCGCGGCGCACACCTGTAATCCCAGTACTTGGGAGGTTGAGACAGGAGGATCCCAGGTTCCAGGTTTCAGGTTAGAGGCCAACAGCATTGGCCAACAACTTTGCAAGCCCTTCATAAATTTAGCAAGACCCTGTTTTAATTTTTTTTTAAAAATTAAGTAAAATAAGAAAAAATAGAGCTAGGGGTGTAGCTCAGAGGCAGAATGTCCCTGGATTCAATCCCCAATACAAAAAAGAAAAAAAAGAAGGGAAGGAGGGAAGCTTTCCGTTTCTATCTCCTGATTGTTGTATCATGTGATCATATCTTTTTGTTGAAGTTAATATCTAAAAAAAAACTCCAAAGTAAACAATAATAAATTCAATGGTGGAAGTCAACAGTACATAAAACATGATACAGTCCATGGTTTACAAAAAGCAAAACTTCATTTCTGTGATCTTAAGCCAAAAGACACCCCAAGTGGTTATGAAGGTTCCAAGGGAGGCGTGCCAGCTTTGGGGGAGGTGATAGTCAAGGGGACTCTGTCATTGTGGTTTTTATTTTTAACAACAACAGAAAAGGAATGTATTTTATGCATTACTTGTGAAACTTGAGTAGGGAGAGATATTCAGTAAGGAAACCTGAAAGGAGGGAAAAGCATTTCTCCTGGGGGGAGTCTCTGAAAACATGTCCTGTCTTCTTAGGAAAGATGGAGGGGACAGCAGGTTTGGTCTCTGGTTCTAAGACAGGACTTGTTGCTGTGTCCTCTGGAGAGCGGGGATGGGTGATCTCTCACATTACAAAAAGTGGAGGGGGTGGGCTCACTCCCGGAAGCCCATTTCATAGGAGCACTAATCCATTCATGAACCTTCAAGACCTAAACACAGGTCCTCTTAGGCCCCTTTCAACTTTTTTTTTTTTTTTGTAATGGAGATTGAACCCAGAGGCATTCTACTTCCAAGCTACACTCCCAGCCCTTTTTATCTTTTATTTTGAAGCAGGCCTCCACTAAATTGCTGAGGATTTTGCTAAGATGCTGAGGCAGTCCTAGAACCTGTAGTCCTCCTGTCTCTGCCTCCCAAGTACTGGGATTAATTACAGGCATGTGCCGGTCACCATGCCCAGCTTCAACATTCTTGAATTGTGGATTAACTTTTCCACACATCAATTTGGGGGTACACGTTCAGATCATAGCAGAGATATATTCATGTTAGTTAACACTACATTTAAAAGCATAAAAATGGTAAACACAAAACATAGTAGTTGTAACCTCTGAGGGAGAGGGAGGAAGGCAGTGGTTTTTATTTTGAAACAGGGTCATGCTAAATTGCTAAGGTACTCACTAAGTTGCTGAGGCTGGCCTCAAAGCTGCAATCCTCCTATCTCAGCCTCCCAAGTACTGGGATTACAGGCATGTACCACCATGATATTTTTAAAGGAAAGCCACATTATATTTTTAAAGGAAAAGTTCTGGTTCGTTAAATTAAGTACTAATATTAAGCAAAATATATCATTAATAGGTAAACCAGCAGTGGGGAGAATATATTATCAGTATATACATATTTATATGTATATATGACAAAAGAGTCATATCCAGGATATATAAAGAACACCTATGTAAAGAAGATATCAAAATGGCCAATAAGTACATAAAAATGTTCTCAACCTCATCACCTATGGGGACATGTACATTAAAACCCCAGTGAGGCCGGGCGTGGTGGCGCACGCTTGTAATCCCAGTACTTAGGAGGATCGCAGGTTTGCAGCCAGCCTCAGCTACTTAGTGAGGCCCTCTGCAACTTAGTGAGATCCTGTTTCAAAATAAAGAATAAAAAATAGGGCTGGGGGTATAGCTCGGAGGTAGAATGCCTCTGGGTTCGATCCCCAGTACCGCAAAAAAGTAAATAAATAAATAAATAAATAAAACCCTAGTGAGGCCAAGTGTGGTGGCACACGCCTGTAATCCCAGTATTTGGGAGGCTGAGACAGGAGGATCGCAGGTTTGAAGCCAGCCTCAGCTACTTAGTGAGGCCCTCCACAATTTAGTGAGATCCTGTTTCAAAATAAAGAATAAAAAATAGGGCTGGGGATGTAGCTCAGAGGTAGAATGCCCCTGGGTTCAACCCCAGTTCTACACACACACACACACACACACACACACACACACACACACACACAGTGAGGCCTGGCAAGGTGGTGCATGCTTGTAATCCCAGTACTTTGGAGGCTTAGACAGGAGGATCACGGGTTCAAGGACAGCCTCAGCAAGTAGTGAGACTCATCAACCTAGTCAGACCCTGTTTCCAAATAAAAATAAAAAATAGAACTGGGGTGCAGCTCAGAGATTGAAAGCCCCTGGATTCAATCTCCAGTAACAACACACACACACACACACACACACACACACACACACACACATAGAGTGAGATGCTACTATGAACTGACAGAATTGTATAAGACTGACAATTTTAAGTGTTGACAACACTATGGAGCATCTGAAAATCATTAATTGCCAGAGAGTGAGTACATTGGTTTACCTAATTTGGAAAACTGCTGGATAGCTGGGCGTGGTGGCGCACGCTTGCAATCCCAGTACTTGGGAGGCTGAGACAAGAAGATTACAGGTTCGAGGCCAACCTCAGCTACTTAGTGAGGCCCTCCACAACTTAGTGAGACCCTGTTTCAAAATAAAGAATAAAAAATCAGGCTGGGGGTGTAGCTCAGAGGTAGAAAGCCCCTGGGTTCAATCCCCAGTATCACACACAAAAAAGAAAAACTTCTGGACAATATCTATTAAACACATGTCCAGCCCTATCATCCAGCAATTTTACTCCTAGATATTTACCCAAGAGTAATGAGTGCATACATCCGTAAAAGACATGCCTGACAATGTCCGTGACAGCTTTATTTTTAATAGCTCCAAACTGGAAACAACCTAAATGTTCATCAACAAGGTAAAAAGATGGTGGGATCTTCATACAATTAAAATAACAAATTACTAGCTGGGCGCATGCCTGTAATCCCAGTACTTGGGAGGCTGAGATAGGAGGATTGCAGGTTTGAAGCCAGCCTCAGCAACTTAGCGAGGCTGTCAGCAACTTAGCGAGACCCTGTTTCCAAAGAAAAAATAAAATAGGCCTGGGGGTGTAGCTCGAAGGTAGAATGCCCCTGGGTTCAATCCCTAGTAACACACACACACACACACACACACACACACACACACACAAATTACTGATACACCTGATAATATGGATGAACCTCTAACGTTGTGTTAAGCAAAAGAAGTCAGATGCATATGTTGTATATACATGATGTTCCAAAGCAAGGTAATAAGTCTCTGACAACAGGAGTGGGAGGAGTGGTTTCCTTTGGTATGGGAAAGTCTCACCCGGGAAGAAGCATGAGGGAAACTTCAGGAATAATGGAACTATTCCGGAATTCAATCTCAGGGTGGCTACATCATGAACACATATGAAAATTTTTCTTGAGATGTACAATTAAGATTTGTGTGTTCTACTGTGTATAAGTTATATCTTTTTAAAAATCCCCTAATACTCTTTCGACCAGGCTTCCCCTCCCCAGCATGCCCTGTATAAGGATTCTGGAATCCTTGACATTTTCCCTAGGGAAAGACACTTGAATCACTGTGAACAAACACAGCAAAGAACCCCAGTATTATTAGGAGCATAAAATGGCACAAGATAAACAAGACACCAGCTGACACAGTAGGGAGGAATGTATTTTGCTAATGGAATGGAGATAAGTAGAACAGGAAAGCCAACTGCCTGCCTCGTGAATTCATTTGTTTATTCAACAAATACTTTTTGAACTTCCACCATGTGCAGACATCATTTAAATTTCTTCTCTAAAGAGCAGGCTAAGCCGGGCATGGTGGCACACGCTTGTAATCCCAGTACTTGGGAGGCTGAGACCAGAGGATCAGAGTTCACTGCCAGCATCAGCTACTCAGAGAGGCCCTCCGCAACTTAGTGAGACTCTGTTTCAAAATAAAGAATAAAAAATAGGGCTAGGGATGTAGCCCAGAGGTAGAATGACCCTGGGTTCAATCCCCAGTACCGCAAAAATAAATTAAATAAATAAAAAAAGAGCAGGCTATCTCACTAAACTCTCGGCCACAAAACTGGTTTGATCTTCCCCTTCATATTGACTCAGTTTCCCTCTGTACTTGCCTCTCACGCTCTCCTCTGTGAGCCTCTTCTGTCTCATGAGTTCAGCATCCTTGGATTCACCACGGCCTAGGAGTTGATGAATCTTTCTAGTTCAGGTTATTCCTGGTAAGTGTCTTGGTCAGCTACAGCTGTCTAACAAAGTACACCAAAGCTTTTATCACTCATGATTTGGTGAATCAAGAATCTGCGCAGGGCTCAGTGGGCACAGCTTGTCCTTCTCCACATGCTGTCATCTGGGTTGGCTCAACTAGGACTGGCAGATGCAATAGACCTTACTCCCTGTGTGGGCCCTGTGACAGCTGTCATCTATCTAACCATGCCTCAGTCCTCAGATGAAAGGGGAATGATGAGTCAGTCCTCACTTTTACTCTGTGTGTGTGTGTGTGTGTGTGTGTGTGTGTGTGCGCGCGCGCGCACATCCTGAGGATTGAACCCAGGGCCTGGGGCATGCTAAGCACCCATTCTACCACTGAGCTACATCCCTAGCCTCAGCCCTCAGTTTAACAATGGCAACTCATTCAGATGGCTTTATCACATCCTCTCCTTTTCCACGGAGCTCATAAAACTTTCAGACATAATCCCTGCAAGAAACATAAAGAGACGCAAAGCAGGACACTGGGCTTTGCACCCATATCAGCAGTCCTCTGTTTTTCCAAGAACCCGTGCCGAAGGAAATGCACAGGGACATTGTCTGTTGGTTAACTTCTTTCTGTTAGAAAAGAGAGGCTTAAGGCCGGGCGTGGTGGCACACGCTTGTAATCCCAGTACTTGGGAGACGGAGACCGGAGGATCCGGGTTCACGGCCAGCCTCAGCTACTTAGTGAGGCCCTCCACAACTTCGCGAGACCCGGTTTCAAAATAAAGTCTAAAAAAAATAGGGCTGGGGGTGTAGCTCGGAGGTAGAACACCCCTGAATTCAATCCCCAGTACAAAAAAAAAAAAAAAGAAAAAGAAAAGAGAGGCCTGGCAGGGTGGCACATGCTTGTAACCCCAGTACTTGGTAGGCTGAGGCAGGAGGATGGCAGGTTCAAGGCCAGCCTCAGCAACCTAGAGAGACCCCATTTCAAAGTAAAAAATAAAAAAGGGTAGTTTGGATGTAGAATGCCCCTGGATTCAATCCTCAGTACCAAAGATAAAGAAGGAGGAGGAGGAGAAGAAGAAAAAGAAAAGAGGTCAGGCTCAGTGACAAATCATCAAAGGTCAGTGCATGGTAATTTAGTGAGACCCTGTTTCAAAAATAAAAAGGGTGGGGGTGTCGCTCAGAGGAAGAACATGCCTGGGTTCAATCCCCAGTGCCACACAAAAAAAGTATAAATGGAAGGAAGGAAGGAAAAGAGGACTGGACATTCAGCTCGACTTAGTGGATATCCTAGAGGCCCTGGGTTTCATTTCCAGAACAAGAAGAAAGGGAAGGAGGGAGGAGAAACTTGGTCTTGAATTAACCCCAGATTACACAAATAGACCAGTCACTTCTGGGGACCTTTCCACCCCACACCAGCTCCTTCCTGGATCTCCCATTCAGGCTAGATCATCACAAATCCAGAGGTTCCGTACAGATACACGTAGAACAAAACAGAAATAAATGTCAAAGACTGCACAGATAACCGACCTCAGTTCCTGACCCAGCAGATTATTTTGGGAAACACCCACAGTGCTCAGACAGGCAGGAAATTCTGTGTGCTTGGGAGCTGTCGGCAAGAGGGGGCTTGGAGGTGGGTGATTTAGCCCTTACCTGCTCTCTAAGCCTCAGGTCCCACAGCTGTAAAAGAGAGCCATTCCCTCATTCACAGAGTTGTTGCGAAGTCGGTGACACAGGGCACCCCAGCACCACGCGTGCAAGCTGGCAGGTGTACCGTAGACGTGGGCTTCCACTGGGGCAACTGGAGTGGCCTGGCCCTGCAGAAAGCCAGTCCTGTCCGCTCCTGACATCAGCTGGAACTAGGCCCTGTGGACTGTCCCCACCTGGTACTGCCCTTGTAAAGGGCTTGTTCATTGTTCTACTACACAAGGTTGTCCACATCTGTGGCTCTGCCCAATATATCACTGCCAAGTCATTTTACCAGGTACACGAAGATTTTATTGAAATGCTATTGAATTAATCTAATGTGTCTGAGAAACCTGTTGCTACCTCATAAACAGCTCTAGCTTTCAGGCAAGACCCAAAGTAAACCTCTATTTTTATTTTATTTTATTTTATTTTATTTATTTACTATTTATTGTAGTACTGATGCTTGAATCAGGGCGCTCTACCACTAAGCTACATCCCTAGCCCTTTTTTTTTTTTTTTGCGGTACTGGGGATTGAACCCAGGGGCATTCTACCTCTGGGGTACACCCTCAGCCTTTATTTTGAAACAGGGTCTCATTAAGTTGCGGAGGGCCTCACTAAGTAGCTGAGGCTGGCTGTGAACCTGCAATCCTCCTGTCTCAGCCTCCCAAGAACTGGGATTACAAGCGTGTGCCACCACGCCTGGCTCCCAGCCCTTATTTTATTTTATTTATTTTGTGTGTGTGTGGTACTGGGGATTGAACCCAGGGGCATTCTACCTCTGAGCTACACTCCCAGCCCTATTTTATTCTTTATTTTGAAACAGGGTCTCACTAAGTTGCGGAGGGCCTCACTAAGTAGCTGAGGTTGGCCATGAACCCAGATCCTCCTGTCTCAGCCTCCCAAGTACTGAGATTACAAGCATCCGCCACCACGCCGGCCCTCAGCCCTTATTTTATTTTATTTATTTTGTGTGTGTGTGGTACTGGGGGTTGAACCCAGGGGCATTCTACCTCTTAGCTATACGCCCAGCCCTATTTTATTCTTTATTTTGAAACAGGGTCTCGCTAAATTGCGGAGGGCCTCACAAGTTGATGAGGCTGTTATTTGATTTTTTAAATTTTGAGACAGAGTCTTGCTAAGTTGTCCAGATTGGCCTCGAACTTACCATCCTCCTGCTTCAGCCTCCCAAGTAATGGGATTTCAGGTGCATGCCACTGCATCGGATTTATCTTTAATTTTGGTAGTACTTGGGTTTGAACCCAGGGACACTCTACCACTGAGCTACATCCCCAGCCTTCTTTATTTTTTATTTCAAAACAGGATCTCCCTAAATTGCCCAGGCTGGCCTCTAACTTGTAATCCTGCCTTAGCCTCCCAATTACTGGGATTTACAGGCATGCACCACCGTGCCCAGTTTTTTTTTTTTTTTACTTCATACTGCCTTGCAAATTAAGGTAAGAGTTATCTTGTTCACACTTTATGAACTCTTCAAGTATAGATCTAGGGCTCCACAGCTTAAACATAAGCTTTTCTAGAAGTCTCTAGAAATGGAAGTATTCCAGGCATATTGTAGATGCTTAGAAATGTTAGAAATTAATATTAAGTCATCCCTTGAAATGTCATCATAGGACAAAGAGGCAGGAGCAGATAGTAGAGCAAAGACAGATGCTTAAGTCACGGGTTACTTTCCTCCATTTTAATTTCTCTTGTACATAATTTCACTAGGCCGCTCCTAAAACCCTAAAAATAAATGCCGTATTTAATATTAGTCCACTTAAACTATTTCTGTCTGGACATGGTAGATTGTGCAGCAATTCCGGCTTACCATCTCAGAAACTGTTCAGCGAGCTAAAGGTTAAGTGGTAGGATGTGGTTTCGACAGGTCTGGTGTATATATAGCGAAGTTTCAGTCCAGGCGAGCTATTTTTACGAAGGCGCACTTGACTCTTCACCTGGGGTGACAGCAACATAAGATAGAAGAGGCTGGAGAAGCGCCCTGTCTTCAGTCATGTTTAGTTATCACTTTTTGTTTTCTGTGGTATGCTGTGTTACTAACAACTACAGTCTTGTAACCCTGCACTTTTTTTTTTTAATTTCAGTTCAGTCACAAAAATTGCTTGATTCATCACATGGTTGATCATGCAGGAAATCTACGCTTAAGTACTTCAGAAACTGTTCCATGGTCTAAAGGTTCAACACGGGATGTGGTTTCCACTCTGAAGTCAGTCCCAGCTGCCAATCACTCGACTGAAGTTATAAAGTTTTTTTGTGTGTGTGGTACAGGGGATTGAACCCAGGGGAATTCTACCTCTGAGCTACATCCCTGGCCCTATTTTATTTTTATTTTATTTTATTTTATTTTATTTGTTTATTTATTTATTTATTTATTTATTTTGGGAGGTACTGGGGATTGAACCCAGGGGCATTCTACCCCCAAGCTACATCGCTGGCCCTATTTTATTTTTATTTAATTTAATTAATTAATTTATTAGTTAATTAATTAATTTATTTATTTATTTATTTTGGGGGGTACTGGGGATTGAACCCAGGGGCATTCTACCTCTGAGCTACACCCCCAGCCCTACTTTTTATTCTTTATTTTTGTTTTGTTTTGTTTTGTTGCGGTACTGGAGATTGAACTCAGGGGCATTCTACCTCCGAGTTATACCCCCAGCCCTATTTTTTATTCTTTAGTTTGAAACAGGGTCTCACTAAGTTGCGGAGGGCCTCACTAAGTAACTGAGGCTGGCCATGAACCTGCGATCCTCATGTCTCAGCCTCCCAAGTACTGGGATTACAAGCGTGTGCCACCATGCCCGGCTTATTCTTTATTTCTGAAATAAATAAGTTGCTAAGTTGATGAGAGCCTCACTAAGTTCCTGAGGCTGGCAAGGAACCTGTGATCCTCCTATCTCAGCCTCCCAAGTACCAGGATTATAGGCATGTGCCACCACACCCGGCTTTTAGATGCGTTTTTAAAGGTGTTTTCTTCAGCTCCGAGGGAGGGGTGGTTAGCTGGTGTTCCTGGTGCTTGGCCTTGTGATAAGGTTGAGTCAGCAGAACGCAGAAGTGGGGGAGGGAGGAAGGAAACCCAAATCATGCCAGTAACAAGGGGCCTGAGAATATACTGTTTTACAGTTTTGTCCTATGTAAAGGATTAAACTTTGCTTGACCTTGGAGAGGCATGGCGAGGGTGTCGTGGCTGTAATGATGACTTGGTTTCTGAGGCCCGCCAGCCCGTCTGGGAGTGAGTGAGAGGGTAAGGGAAGGCGAATGTCATGCTCTTAATATCTCATAAGCCATGAGCTTGTCCCTGGAGTGCATTTGCCCTTTACCATGGTGTGTGTGTGGGAGGGTGCCTGTCTCATACTCCACTCAGAGTTTTTAATCCCTTAATCTTATGGGGTGCTTGCTTCTGGCTCTCAGAAGCAAGGGGATTCTATTGGGGAGACTCGTGCATATTCATATTGGAAAGACCTGTCATCACATGAAGAAGCGGGGACATTCCTAAGTTGCCCATTTCCAAATCATGCTTCTTCACACATCACAGGTTGAAAGATGGCGAGCAGCAGTGCTCTAGGATGAAGAGTTTCGCATTATATTGAGAATATAATGAGCAAGGTTTACTGTAGATCACCTAGAAGAGGGGCTGGGTGGCTGTGGCTGGTTTCAACTGGCCCCAGTGGTTTTGGGTTTTTTTTTTTTTTTTTGCGGTACTGGGGATTGAACCCAGGGGCGTTCTACCTCCGCGCTACACCCCCAGCCCTATTTTTTTATACTTTATTTTGAAACCGGGTCTCATGAAGTTGAGGAGGGCCTCACTAAGTAGAGAGAGGGAGAGACAGGGAGAGAGAGAGAGAGAGAGAGAGAGAGAGAGAGAGCTGAGGCTGGCCGCGAACCCAGATCCTCCAGTCTCCACCTCCCAAAGTACTGGGATTACAAGCGTGCGCACCACGCCCGGCCTCCCGGTGGTTTTCTCTGGAGGGCCTTCTCTGAAACAACCTGAAGGGATGTGGACACTTATTGAAAGAGGCAATAACTTGTGCTTCCCTACAAGCACAGGCGCATGCCTCTGTAAGTTCCCTGGAGCAAACTCCGGTGAGTAACCTAAGCTCTTGCAGCCTGGATTTACTTCTCAGTGAAATACAGATGCCTCCCATTCTTCCTGAAGTTGTAGGGATTATATCAGAAGAGAGATGTGAAAGCGCCGGGCGTGCATCAGACCCTCAAGATGCTCGTGTCTCTCCAACCTCAACAGTTGAGTTTGGGGGGAAAGCTGTGCACATAAACTCAACAAGTCACAGACCTTGGGATTTGTGCCCATCTTAAATCTATATTGCAATTGTCCTCCACCACCAAAATCACCATAATATTTCTTAGCACTTTTTGTTTTGTAAAAGGCGAAAGATTTATAAGATCTGAAGAAAAAGCCGGGCTTTTCTTCAGAGGAGGCTGAGACAGGAGGATCACAGGTTCGCAGCCAGCCTCAGCTATTTAGTAAGGCCTTCCGCAACTTAGTGAGACCCTGTTTCAAAATAAAAGAATAAAAATAGGGCTGGGGGTGTAGCTTGGAGGTAGAATGCCCCCGGGTTCAATCCCCAGTTCCAAAAAAAAAAAAAAAAGATCTGAAGAGAAACCAGAGTATGTGACCAGGAGAGGAAAAGCTCAATTTTTGCTGGAAGGCAATAACTTCATTCCAGTTTTTGCCCATTTCACAGCTCGACTCTCAAGTTTCACCTGTCAGACATTCCTTGTGGTGGTCATAAAAAAAATCCTCCTGGTAAAAATTCTGAGGCTGCATTATCTATCTAATTATCTATCTGTCTTATCTATCTATCTAGTGTGTGTGTGTGTGTGTGTGTGTGTGTGTGTGTGTGTGTTACTAGGGATTGAACCCAGGGGCATTCTACCTCTGAGCTACACGCCCAGCCCTTTTTTTTTTTTTAGCAAGACCCTCAACAACTCAAGGGAAACCTTGTTTCAAAATAAAAAATTTAAAAAATAGGGCTGGGGGGTGTAGCTCAGAGGTAGAACACTGTTGGGTTCAATCCCTAATACCAAAAAGAAAAGAACAAAAAAGAAAAAGAAAACAACAACAAAAAGTTTTAATGTGTTACATGAAAACAAAGCAGGCAGTTTGTTTTGGTTGCTGGGTGTGGAACCTAGCACCTCACCCATGGTAAGCACATGCTCTACCACTGAGCTATACCCCCAGCCCTAGAAGTGCACAGGGATCCTGTGGCACCACCCTGGGCAGGCTTGCCTGCAGAAGACAAACATGGCTGCTCAGCCTGTAGCTTCCAAAGTCTTGGCTGTTCATCAGCCCAAGTGGCTACATTCTCCCAACATCCACTCAAAGTCAATTACAAGCCTGCTCCTGATGTCCTTAGAACACTTTTTTTAATTAATTAATTTATTTATTCATTTATTTTGCAGTACTAGGGATTGAGCCCAGGGGCATTCTACCTCTGAGCTACACTCCCAGCCCTATTTTTTTTAACAACTCTAAGATTTAATTTTTAAAAAGGTTAATGACATTATTATTATATAACTATTTTGGGGTTTTACCTAGCACTTTTTTTATTACATTTATTAGTGCATTGTAGTTATACATTTTGGTAAGTGTCAGCGTATCAGAAGCATGCATGCACACATTGCTCATTTAGCCCTCCCTCAAATCCCACCCCATTTCCTCCCCCTTCCCTCCTTTCCATGTTCAGCATAGTGATCGACTCTGATAAGTTTGTTTATACACATCGTGTGCATTAGTGTATTTCCCTCTTCCCCCCTCCTGTCTCCCTCAGTTAGGTCACCTTCTTTGCTCAACTAAAGGTTTATCCTTCTTTGTCTGGAGTTCCTTCTAAGTCCCATTCTCCCTAGCTTCCACATATTAGGGAGAACATCTGCTTTTCACTCTTTGTGATTTACTAATCTCGCTTAGCATAATGTTCTCCAGTGCCCTCCATTTCCCTGCAAATGTTGTAATTTTGTTCTTCTTTATGGCTGCATAAAATTCGATTGTGGGCCGGGCATGGTGGCGCGCGCTTGTAAATCCCAGTACTTTGGGAGGCGGAGACCGGAGGATCCGGGTTCGTGGCTAGCCTCAGCCCTCTCTCTCTCTCTCTCTCTCTCTCTCTCTCTCTCTTTCTCTCTCTCTTCCTGTCTCTCTCTCTCTCTCTACCTAGTGAGGCCCTCTGCAACTTCGTGAGACCCGGTTTAAAAATAAAGTATAAAAATCAGGCCAGGGGTGTAGCGCGGAGGTAGAACACCCCTGGGTTCAATCCCCGGTACCGCAAAAAAAAAAAAAACATTGTGTACATATCCTATAGTTTTGCAATCCATTCATGGACACCCTGGCTGGTTCCAAAGTATGGCAATTGTGAATTGTGCAGCTATAAACATAGATACACATGCATTAGTCTGGTAGTTTGGTTTCAGTTCTTTTGGGTAGATGCCTAGAAGTGGTATTGCTGGGTCATATGGTAGGTTCATTCCCAGTCTTCTGAGTATCCTCCACACTGTTTTCCAAAGTGGTTGCACTAATTTGCAACTAATTTGCAATCCCACCAACAGAGTATTAGAGTTCCTGCTTCTCCACATCCTCGCCAGCACTTGTTGTTGTTTGTGTTTTTAATGATTGCCATTCTAATTGGGGTTAGGTAAAATCTCAGGGCAGTTTTGATTTGCATCTCTCTGATTGCTAATGATGTTGAACATTTTTTCATACACTTATGGGCCATTTGTATTCTTCTTCTGTGAAGTCTCTATTTAGTTCACTTGCCCATTTTTTGATTGGGTTATTTGTTTTTTTTAGTGGTGATTTTTTTTAAGTTCTCTGTATATTCTAGATATGAGTCCTCTATCAGAGGAGTAGCTGGCAAAAATCTTTTCCCATTCTGTCGGCTCTCTGTTGAGGTTCTTGATTGTTTCCTTTGCTGCACAAAAGCTCTTTAGTTTAATGCAATCCCACATATTGATCCTCATTTTAGTTTCCTGTGCCTTTGGGGTCTTGTTGAGGAAGTATTTACCTGTGCCTATGTGATGAAGTGTTGGGCCTATGCCCTCTTCGAGTATCTGCAAGGTGTCTGGTGTGATTTCTAGGTCTTTGATCCATCTTGAATTGACTCTTGTATAAGGTGAGAAAGTGGGGTTTATTTCTATTTTTCTGCATATGGTTAGCCAGTTTTGCCAGCACCATTTGTTGAAGAGGCTATCTTTTTTCCAGTGGGTGTTTTTAGCCCCTCTGTCAAAAATCAACTGGCTGTAGGTATATGGGTTTGTTTCGGAGTCTTCTATTCTGCTCCATAGGTCTATGTGTCTGCTTTTGTGCCAATACCATGCTGTTTTTATTACTATGGCTTTGTAGTATAGTTTGAAGTCAGGTATTGTGATGCCTCCTGCATGGTTCTTGTTGCTGAGAACTAATTTGGCTATTCTGGGTTTTTTGTTATTCCAAATGAATTTAAGGACTGATTTTTCTATGTCAGTGAAGAATGACTTTGGTAGTTTAATGGGTATTGCACTGAATCTGTAGAGCACTTTTGGAAGAATGGCCATTTTGATGATATTTATTCTGCCTACCCAAGAGCATGGGAGATCTTTCCATCTTCTAAGATCCTCTTCAATTTCTTTTTTCAATGTTTTATAGTTTTCCTTGTAGAGGTCCTTTACCTCCTTGGTTAGGTTTATTCCCAAGTATTTTATTGTTTGGGGGGATATCGTGAGTGGAAATGTCTTTTGGATTTCTTTTTCAGTGGATTTATAGTTGGCATACAGAAAAGCTTCTGATTTTTTAAGATTGATTTTGTATCCCGACACTTTGCTGAATTTGTTGATCAGTTCTATGAGCATTTTGGTTGAGTTTGTTGGATCTTCTAAGTATAATATCATGTCATTTTCAAATAGAGATAGTTTCAGTTCTTCTTTTCCTATTTGTACTCCTTTTATTTCCTTCTCTTGCCTTATTGCTCTGGCTAGAGTCTCGAGTACTATATTGAAAAGGAGTGCTGACAGTGGACATCCTTGTTTTGTTCCTGTTTTTAAAGGGAACTCTTGCCGGGCGTGGTGGCACACGCTTGTAATCCCAGTACTTTGGGAGGTGGAGACCGGAGGATCC
>PVJS01033006.1:0-22429 GCA_004027185.1 Glis glis | reverse complement strand
TTTTACATTCGGAAGACGGTGCTGTGTGAAGAAGGAACTTTTCTTCCCTCTCCCCTATTTTTTAAGTACCTTGTAGGAGGAAAGATTGGTGACATGCATGGTGGGGATCTATGGCCTCTGGTGCTTTGTCCTGTATTTGGTTTAATGTTTTTGTCCTAATCTCTTCAATCAATAAAATTGTGCGTATTTAACTAAAAAAAAAAAAAAAAAAAAAAAAAAAGAAATTATACCAACACAACCGGGCAACCACTTAAAATCCATGTTTTCTGCTGGGCATGGTGGCGCACGTTGTAATCCCAGTACTTGGGAGGCGGAGACCGGAGGATCCGGGTGCGCGGCCAGCCTCGGCTACTTAGTGAGGCCCTGCGCAACTTCATGAGACTCGGTTTCAAAATAAAGAATAAAAAATAGGGCCGGGGGTGTAGCTCGGAGGTAGAACGCCCCTGGGTTCAATCCCCAGTACCGCAGGAAAAAAAAAAAAAATCCATGTTTTCAAAGAAAATGTTCCAGGTATGTGCTTTGGAGAAAAAAAGAAAACAGCTATATCTACACACTCTGAACTGTGTGTGTGCATGCATACACACATACATGAGATTCATATATATGGCACATAATGCAATGGGATGAAAATACATATAAATATTGATAATGGCTGCCATCAAGCGGGAAGTAGGATTACAGATGATTTATTAAAAACATCTTCTAAATTTTGAGATTTCTACAATACAAATAAAAATTAAAATGTTATGGGTTGTTTTCCTGAACTAAAGATCTAGTCTATTTAAAACCAAATTAGTTGGGCACAGTGACAAATGCCTGTAATCCCAGCTACTTGGAAGGCTGAGGCAGGAGGCCTGAAAGTTTGAGGCCAGTCTGGGCAACTTAGAGAGACTCTGTCTCAAAAAAAATAAAAAAAAATAAAAAGGGCTTGGGGTACCACTCAGTAGTAGAGTACCCCTGGGTTCAATACTAGTATGGGAGGAAGGTGGCAAATTAGATAATGGTTTTCCTGAAGGCCTATTAAACAGCAAGTACAATATAAATGACATTGATTAATAAGCATAGAGGAACTCCTAAATTGTCTACCTAGATTGTTCAATTTACTTTCCAAAGAGATTTTTAGGTTGTAAAGAGGACAGCCATGTGTTGGGTTGAAAAAACAACTGAGTCTGTATGACCAGACACTCTCAGGACACACTTGATGGCTATGCCTTTCCCAGAGGCACGGAACACAGGAGAGGAAACAGGTTTTAAGGGAAAATTATTTAATTTGGAACATGTCAAATTTGAGGCACCTGAGGACATTCAGATGTTAGATTCAACAGACTACTAGAAGGTCACAGAGACCAACAATAGAGACAGGGGAGTCGTCCAGAGATACAAATGGAAGCCTCATTTTGCTCAGGGAACTGGAAAGAGGGCAGCATGCAGAAATGTGAGAAAAGTCAAAATTCTACAAGAGCTCAGAAAAGAGACTGAATGGCCAGAGAGAAAAGGAATCCACAGGAGTGTGGTATTTCTGTAGCCAAGAGAAGAAGTCAAATGCTCTGGAACCATCAAGCACGGGACGGATGACGCATTTAGCAGATCTGACACAGTGGCCGCTGGTGACGTGGTGAGAGTACTGATAGTGGGGTGGAAGCCCTTTATAGGAAGGTGACAGTACTGATGGTGGGAGGAAGGTGGCCAGTGCGCCACACTGGAGGGAGAGGTGAGAGGTGATCCTACCAAGAAGCCGACCTCTCAAGGCAAAAGGACAGATGTTTGAGGGGTGTGTGAAGTTAAGGGTAAGTTTTTCTTCTTCTTTTTTTTTTTTTTTGGTACTGGGGGTTGAACCCATGGACATTCTACTTCTGAGCTACACCTCTCAGCCCCCTTTTTTATTTTTTATTTTGAAATAGGGTCTGGCTAAGTTGCTGAGAGTCTTGGTAAGTTGCCGAGATTGGTCTCGAACCTGTGATCTTCTTGTCTCAGCCTCCCAAGCACTGGGATTACAGGTGTGCATCACCATGCCTGGCTAGTATTTCTTTTCCTTTCTTTTTTCCTTTTTTTTTTTTTGTGGTACTAAGGATTGAACCCAGGGGCATTCTACCTCTGAGCTACACCCCCAGCCCTATTTTTTTATTTTTATTTTGAAACAGGGTCTTGCTAGGTTGATGAGAGTCTCACTACTTGCTGAGGCTGTCCAGGAACCTGCAATCCTCCTATCTCAGCTTCCCAAGTAGTAGGATTACAGGTGTGTGCCACCACACCTGGCTAGTTGTTATTATTTTTAAAGAAGGATATGCATGAATGGGTTTAAATACCGATGGGAAGGAACAAGTATGGAGGAAGAAAGTAAAGGAAATTATAGAGAAAGGGGATAATGGACAGAAAGATCTCCAAGAGGAGGAGAAAATGGAGGAGCATAGTACACAGTGGCAGACGGACTGAGTTTAGATAGAAATAGGGAGAGCTCTTTCATGGTAGCAGGAGAGAACAAAGGCGAGAGGGGTAGAGCTGCAGGTGAGCTAGTGGGTGTGGCACCAGTGTTTGGAAAGTTCCTGGCTCAGACCTTCAACGTCCTCTACAAAGTAAGAGGAAGCTCTGTATACTCAGAAAAAGACGTAGGTGAGTGATATCCGGAAGATATCAACATAGAGCCGGTGTGGTGGTGTGCACCTAAAGTCCCAGCTACTTGGGAGGCTGAGGCAGGAGGATCACTTGACCTAGGAGTTTATTGCTATGAAGGAAAAATAAAGGATGCAATGCTATCATATTGACTGAGGATCTGGGAAGTTTTCTCTGAGGAACTGCCATTTAAGATGAGGGCTGAAAAGAGAGGAATGAGCCAGGTAAAGGACTCCAACAGAAGGAGAAAAGACCAAGGGGTGTGTAAGGATCTGGAAAGGCCAGTGTGGTTCAAGTGCAGAGTGTGTGGGGTTAGTGGATGAGGCTGTAGAGGAATGATGGTAGTGGATCACACAGGGCCTTGGGTCAACATTTTAGATTTATTTATTTATTTTGGATTATACTCAGGGGCATTCTACCTCCAAGCTACACCCCAGCTCTTTTTATTTTTTGTTTGGAAACGGTCTCGCTAGGTTGCTAAGAGTCTTGCTATGCTGCTGAGGCTGGCCTCAAACCTGTGATCCTCTTTAAATTTTATTTTGAGATAGGGTCTCACTAAATTGCACAAGTTGGCCTTGAACTTAAGAACTTAAAATCCTCCTGCCTCAGCCTCCCGAGTAGCTAGGATTACAGGTGTGTACCACCATGCCCAGCTATGATTTTAGATTTTACAGTAAACCTGTCCAACACCATTTATAGGTTTTTTTTTTTTTGCGGTACCAGGGGTTGAACGCAGGGGCGTTCTACCTCCGCGCTACGCCCCCGGCCCTATTTTTTATACTTTATTTTGAAACTGGGTCTCACGAAGTTGCAGAGGGCCTCACTAAGTAGAAAGAGAGAGAGAGAGAGAGAGAGAGAGAGAGAGACAGTGAGAGAGAGAAAGCTGAGGCTGGCCGCCAACTCAGATCTTCCGGTCTCCGCCTCCCAAAGTACTGGGATTACAAGCGTGCGCCACCACGCCCGGCTCCATTTATAGGTTTTAAGTCTGATCTGGTTTGCTAGATCACTGCACTCTATGGAGAATGGACAAAGGTAAGAATGGAAGCGGAAATGCCTGGAAACAGATTCAGGACTTATTTTGGAGGTAGAACCAATAAGACTTGGTGGTAGATTAAAGGGGGGAGAGCTAAGGAGCGTTGTTAAGGATAACCTAAAGGTTTATGGTATATGCAACTGAAGACATGGAAGATGGGAGAATAAAATTTTGGAAGTAGTGATAGTGTTAGGATCAGGAATGCTCTTGGTTAAGAAGCTTGAGATGCCTACAAGATATCTAAATAGAGATACTTAGCAAGTAGTTAGATTTGTAGGTCTGTGCTCAGAGAAATGACTTGGGCTGGCATATAAAAAAGAGGGAGTTGTTAGCACAGAGCAGACATTTAGAGCTCTGAGAATAGAATATTACCTATTACTGTATATACCTAAGTAGAGAATGCAGAGCAAGAAGAGATGCTAGACCAGGTCCAGGCCCCGATGAATTCCAGGTGTCAGAAATCGGAGAGGAGAAAGAGCTAGCAAAGGAGTCTGAGAAGTTAGGAGCAAACCATGAGCCTGAAATGTCAAAGAAACCAAAGAGACTATTTCAACTGAGATGGCATGACCTAGGCCAAATGCTGCTGAAAAAGTCAAGGATGATGAGCAAGATGTATCCATGCATTTAGTCACAAAGAGGTGATTGGTGACCTCAGCCAAAAGAAGTTTTTATAAAGTACTAGAGACAGAGATGAGACTGGAAAGTACCAAAGAGTAAATGGGAAAAGAAATGTTGACAGCTCTTTTGAGGGCCTTCAACCTTCAGAGTCCTAGTGTCTCAGATGATACATCAAACCCCTTCACTTCATCTCATTTCATTCTCTAAAACAGTAGTCCTCAACAGGGGGTGGGGGTGGGGGGTAGGGAGAGTCAACTCTGTCTGCCAGGGGCATTTGGCAGTATCTGGAAATAGTTTGGCTTGTCACAGTGGAAATGGGGAGGAGGGTGTGTGCTACTGGCATCTAGTGGAGAGAAGCCAGGGATGCTGCTAACCATTCTGCAATGCACAGGATAGCACCCCACAATTACTGGATCCAAGTTGCCAACAGTGCTGAGGTTGAGAAGCCCTGCTCTAACATGTGAGCTCCACGAACGAGGACGGAGGCTGCGTCAGGCCTGTTCACTGCTCCTATCTGGAACAGTATCTGGTAAGAGCTCAACAAATAATCGTTTCAGGAGTGAATCTGGCCCTGACTTGCTTCATTCACCCATATCTTCCTTCCCCCTCCCTCACATCCTAAGCTCCAGTCACAGAGAACACAGTGTTCAAATGAACTAGAGTCTTATTTTTTTTTTTTTTTTTGCACTTGGATTGAACCCAGAGGCATTCTACCTCCAGGCTACACCCCTAGGTTTTGCTCAGAGTCTCACTAAGTTGCCTAGGCTAGCTTTGAACCTGAGATCCTCCTGTCTCAGCCTCAGAAGTGCTGAGATTACAAGTGTGCGCCACCACGCCCCGCGTCTTACATAATTTTACACCTCTGACTTGCTGCTGCTTATCCGTTTTCCTTGCCAAATCTAGTACCATTACATGCCAGGCTCCTACGAATCCCTGTCCATCGATGCCACTAAACTCAAAGACATCAAAATAAGCCGGGCATGGTGGAGCACGCTTGTAATCCCAGTACTTTGGGAGGCAGAGACCGGAGGATCCGGGTTCGCGGCCAGCCTCAGCTACTTAGTGAGGCCCTCCGCAACTTCGTGAGACCCAGTTTCAAAATAAAGTATAAAAAAATAGGGCCGGGGGTGTAGCTCGGAGGTAGAATGCTCCTGGGTTCAATCCCCGGTACTGCAAAAGACATCAAAATAATGCTCTCACAGCAGCACTTTCCCCTTCAAAGACTGGTTCAAAGAGCCACCCTCTGCAATACCTGGGAAACTACCTGCCATGGGACTAAATAGAAAAGCAGGTTTTTCATTGGCTGGAATATTATTGTATTACTATTACTAAAGAACTAAGCGTTCTTAAGCAGGGCAGGTACCCTCTAGTGGCTCTGGGCCCCACCCGTACTCTAGCACATCTGTAGTTACACTACTTGCTAGGGTCTTGGGCACGAGAGCCTGCGACTCCCCCAGGGCCAAGCACACAGGATGCTCTCAGGCCAAGGAGGAGGCGGAGCGTTCCGCAAATGGGTACCTGGACCTCGTCGTCCTTGCGGATGGGCATGGAGCGGACGTTGTACGTCTGCCGCAGCTCCTAGGAGAGCGGGACATGATCTTCCTGCGCACGCGCGAGGGGGCATTGAAGTGGCGTTTGCGGTTTTTGCTGCGGTCCGAGGTCACGAAGGGGTTGAACTTCATGGTGACCGTCTACAAAGAGCGGCGGGAGGGGGACCGGGGCTTCGCCTCCATCCGAGACCCTCTTCCCGTTTCCGCCCGAGCGTTCTGCGAGGGAGGTGGCCTTGGAAGGTGACTGTGGAGTGGACGGGGAGCGAGTGGCCTGGGGGCGACAGAGCAAGCGGAGCGAGGCGCATGGCTGGGGTCTTGCAGAGTGGCCTCCGGGGTGGCGCGCGTCCCCACGACACGTGGGGGAAGGGTTCCACGGGCGGCGGGCTTCCGATCCCAAGAAAGAGACCAGCATCGACTAACCCGTACCCTGCGCCAGCGGGGTCCGGCCGTGCCCCCCGAGCCGGAAGTGAGGTTTCCTTGCGGCGCAAGCACGTAAAGGTACCAGTGCCTCATTTCTGTCTGAGGGAAGCAGAATGTCGCCCCCTGTGGCTTGGGGTGGGATCGCAGCGCCTCGTTCCACCCTCCAGGGTAGCCAGACCAGACATCGCGCTGGAACCCCCATGAGTTGGGATCTCTGGGGATAAAGACCTGCTTTTGAAGGGTTTGCAATAAAGGCTTAGTGATGCTTTTTAATTGGGGGGATGTCTGGATTGATCCCAGAACCTCGTGCATACTCTATAATCAAGCTGTACTCCCAGCCCTTATTGATGCTCTCTTTTGGTGGTACTAGAGATTGAACCCAGGGTCACTCTTCCACCCAGCTATATCACAGGTCTTTTTAAAATTTTATTATGACACAGGGTCTCGCTAAATTGCCAAGGCTGGCGTCGAGCTTGCGATTCTCCTGCCTTAGTCTCACAAGTTTGGGATTAAAGGACTAAACTGCCACACCTGGCTTTTATTGAAGTTCTTCTGGTGAGCACATTGTCAATTGTCTCTCACCTATCCCAAATTCTTTCTTTGCCCCCTGTGCTTTGCTCCTCCTCCACAGAGGAGACTGCAGAGGTCGTTTAGGAGTATACCACAGAGTTATCTGGGATATTGGTTCCAGACCCCCTGCAGATACTACACTCCACAGATGTTTGAGTCCCTTATATAAAATGGCATCGTATTTGCATATAACCTACACAATCCTCCCTTATACTTAAAATCATCTTTAGATGACTTGTAATACCTGATACAATGTAAATGCTATGTAAGTGGTTCTTATGCTGGATTGCTTAGGGAATAATGATAATAAAAATAAGTCTGTACATGTTTGGTACAGACACATCTTTTCCCAAATGTTTTCCATCTGTGGTTGGTTGAATTAGTGGATGTGGAACCTGCCCATACAGAGGACTGACTGTATATAGTGCAGGTGCTTCAGACATCACTGTGTCCCCTCCAAACGCCATCTGAAGACCAGCTTCTTCAAAATCATCAAGAAGCCCACTCAAAAGTGCAAATTTTTAGGCCCTACTGCAATCCTACAGAACCAGACAGTGTTAGGTTGGGGTTAAATCTGAATTTATTTGAATATTTATTTATTGGTGCTGAGGATTGAACCTAGAGCCTCACACATATTAAGAAAACACTCTACCACTGAGCTATAGTCCCAGCCCCTCAGATCTGAAAGGAAGCACTTTCTCCCTTCCCAAAGATTTTAATGTTTGAGGATCATTGTGAACCTGGCTTTGCAAAACTTAGTCCGTTGTTTAGCCCTGTTCAGAGGAAGGGGGAGGGGTTGTAGAGCCAAACCTGGATAATCCAGGTGCCTTATCCTATTGCTGGACCTTGGGAGACTGGTTTCACATTTTCAAGTCTGTTTTCTCATCTGTAAAATATGGATAATCTCAGCAGGCACTTCATAGAGCTGTCATGAGAATTAAACGAATTAGTCCATTTAGAGAGTCTGCTACATAGCTCTTAATTACAATCAGACATTCCTAATAAAAGTGGAGGCCTGTGTGCGGGGCTGTCCAGGACAGTCCAGAGGCCAAGCCTCACGTTTACCCAGGTCCTCACATTCCGACTTTTATCATTAATCCCGATGATGCCAACTATTAGCTATGTGTGTGTGTGTGTGTGTGTTACTGGGGATTAAACCCAGGGGCATTCTACCTCCGAGCTACACCCCCATCCCTATTTTTTATTTTTTAATTTTGAAACAGGCCCTCGAGAGTCTCACTGCTTGCTGAGGCTGTCCTTGAACCTGTGATCCTCTTGTCCCAGCCTCCGAAGTACTGGGATTACAAGCGTGCGCCACCACACCCGGCTTAGTTATCTGCATTTGATGTAAACACGAGCACTGCGCCATGCCGGCTGGAGCGCGAGGCGTGCTATCTTTATCTTTTTTAACTGTGCGGGTTCTGGCGAAGGACCAATTCGCGTCTGTGGGACCAAGGGGCCTTCGCCCCGCCCAGTCCCCGCCCACCACACAGCGCCCCTCCCACCTCGGCCCCGCCCTTCCCGAGCTCCGCTGCTCACTCGCTGGAAGGCTGCTGGGGCGCGGGCGCCACCCGATGGCTCACGACTGAGGCACCCTGTTGGCCCTTGAGTATGAACAGTCTCGGGTCCAGGCTGCGCTGCGCTGGAGACCCCCCTCCCGCCCCCATGGGAGACCCCTCCCGTGTGCTCCAAAGCGGCGGGGAGGGAGGAAACCGCTTAGCACCTCCTCAGTCTGCAAGTGAGGGGCCCAAGGCACTCATTCTGTGCAAGGTATTCCTCCTTCATTATCTCTAGTCCTCCCATTCATCCATTCGCGCCGTAACCATCCAGCTGCTTTGTGCCAATGCTAGACATGAGATTGTAGTACCCGTTAGCAGATGGGGATCATAACATTCAAAAAGGAAGAAGTCTTGCCCAAAGTTCAATAGCCACACTGGGGCTGGTCCTGGGCACTCTTCCGGTTTATTAGCGTGCCCTAACACGTGGTAGTGTAATTGGTAAACACCAGTATTTACTTACCAACCAGTATTTACTTACCAACCAGGGCATCTGGGGTGATCCCTGATCCTTCCGGGTCCTCGGTTAGGTTTTACTGCAGACTCCAGCGGTCAGCGTCGGAGACCTTTGGAGGAAGGCCACACCTAGACTGTTTTCAGAAGGCCGGGCAGCAGAATAAGTGGAGTTCAAATTGTTGAGGCAGTAGTAACTGAAACGCCGTTTGTTGTGTGTGTGCCCGGGCTGCAAGGGTTAGGAGGCTGGGTCCAGGCAGCCTCAGAGAGGGAGTCACTTTCCATCCAACACAGCAGCAGGTGCCAGGTCCTCCTCAGAGCAACCCCGGACGAGTTCATTCACTCCCGGATGCTGATGTTCATTCATTCTACTACCCATTGATGTATTAAGTCATTCACCTACTCATTGACGCACATGTTCATTCATTGGCTCATTAACTTGTTCAATATCCAAGTGGAGCCAGGTATAGGGCTTGTTCAAAGAGATCTGGGGAGGACTGAGACCTGGTCCCTACTCCCAAGAAGCATAGAGACTCACTGGCGATGGGAGACCATTTGAGGACAAATCATGACAGCCAAGGGGTATCCGTGATCGACAGGCAGGGAGGCATTTCTTTGCCAGCTATGTGGCTCAGTATACTTAAAACAGGGTGATGATATCACTGAATGACAAAGCCGGAGGCTCAGTCCTTGTAATGGCACAGTGGGGTTGGCTACTCTCTTGCCTCAAGCCCACCCTTAGATATGCACAGGGACTGTATGGAGCCCCAGCACTAGCACAGAGAAAATGCCCAATGAGTATTTTCATTTCTTGGAGGCAGGAGGGTTGGTGTCTGTGAGCCTTGACATCCAACTTGCTAGGGGGCTGGATTTCTCCATTTCACCATCCAAAGCTCTGTGGCTTTGGATATTTGGCCTCTTGGTCACTCAATTTTCTAATCTGAAAAATGGGAATAATTATAATTCTTATCTCATTGGTTTGGTGTCAGCATTAAATGAACTCAGTGCAATGCCTTGGCACACAGTAAGAACTTTATTTATTTATTTATTTATTTATTTATTTATACTGGGGATTGAACCCAGGGCATTCTACCTCTGAGTTACACCCCCAGCCCTTTTTATTTCTTATTTGGAAACAGAGTCTCGCTAATTTGCTGACAACCTCACTAAATTGCTGAGGCTGGCTTCGAACCTGTGACCTTCCTGTCTCAGCCTCCCAAGTACTGGGATTACAGGCATGTACCACCACACCTGGCCTGAAGAACTGTTTTTAAAATTAAAAATTGCATGGCCATTGATTCCAAGCAGTAAGGACTGTTTTGAAGAATTATTTGTTGAATGGATGAATAGTATGGCTAACCTCAATAGACTGTGGTTTTCTGTCTGGCATTTTGCTAACTGGTTTACAAATATTACCTCATGTCATCTGTTAAAAAACCCTCTGAATTGTCTTTTACAGACGAGAACACAGGCCGTGAGATAGGAGCAAAGGAGGAACGTGATCTACTGGTAGATGCTCACTATGCTTCTTGTTTGCTATCTTGCAACCAATGAGGATGAGGAGATTCAGAGCTGGGGCGTGCCTCAGTGGTCGCGTGCTTGCCTAGCAGGTACTAGGTCTAGGTTCCATCCCTAGCACCTCCAAGAAACATATCTGTTAACCTGGGAAGATGTCTATTCAGCAAGGAAAAAAGAAAACTACAAAGTAATTTGAACAGTATGATTCCATTTTGTTTACAGAAAGGCATCATTAAAATGCAATGATTACATCTAATTAGTGGGATTATGGGTGACTTTAATTTTCCCTTTTTTACTTTATACTGGTTTCTGATTTTCCTCTAGTGGGCTTATGAATATGTATTATCTATGTAATTAAAGTCATATTTTAAGGGCTGGGGCTGTAGCTTAGTGGTAGAGCACTTGCCTAGCATACATGAGGAGCTGGGTCCCATCCCCAGCATGGCAAATAAACAAACAAACAAACAAACAAACAAAAATCATGTTAGGGGTTTAAAAATTTTTAGAAGGTTGCTCCTGCCAGTGTTCAGTTTAGGTTCTCCACAGGTTGTTTTAAAGGAAAAAACAAAACTCCTCCTGTTCTGACCCCCCTCCCCATTTCCAGTTTTCTCACAACTCAGAGGATCTAAGGACTGAGGCAGAACCACACAACTCTTCAAAACCCTGGAGTCAGGCAGACCTGGGCTGGAATTCCACCTTGGCCACCTGCTAGCTGTGTGACTAGGACAAGCTACTCAGTGTCTCTGTTCCTTCCTAAAAAGGAGATAACATGTACTTCTGAGAAAGGGCAGGCCTGACGAGTACTCCTTCTGAGCCTGGCATGCAGAGAATGCGGGTTCATACCACCGAGGGTCAGAATAAAATGCATGACCTCATCACCACAGAACTGGCAGGAAACAAGTGCGGGAGGGCCAGGCCTCCCCCACACCGCCCCTTGCAGTTCTTGGACTATCTTGGTCTGTTGGCTGCAGCAACTGATGAGTCTTGTGGAATTAAGAACCAGTTTCCTTCAGTTTAGCTTAGTTTTGGGTGCTGGAGCTGGAACCCACAACCCGAGCATGAAGCACGTGTTCTACCTCTGAGCTACACCTCCAGCCCAATACTCAGTTTCTTAAGAAGGGATTGCGACCTCCGGTGGCTTGCTACATTGTTTCTGGCACATAAAATAATTATGTGTGACATATAGGAATGAAAACTAACCACAGCTCCCATTTATGAGCCTCATTGCTACACCCCACTTCTTTCCAGGCTCCATCCCCTGTTACCCCCCAACCCCAGGCAGCGTGGGCTTCGATTCTTGGTCTTCCCATGACCCAGCTCTCTACCAGTGCCTCACCAGAAGAAGACATTTCTGCCCCGGCCCCCAGCTCCCAGCCTATGGTACCCGCTCCCTAGTGGGTTTACACTGTAATCCTTTGTTGAGACATTTTATTTCTTCCTTTTTTTTTTTTTTGGGTGGTACTGGGGATGGAACCCAGGGATATTCTACCTCTGAGCTACACCCCCAGCCCTATTTTATTATTTTTTAAATTTTTTTGAAACAGGGTCTAAGTTGCAGTGGGCCTCACTAAGTTGCTGAGGCTGTCCTTGAACCTGCACTCCTCCTGTATCAGCCTCTCAAGTAGTGAGATTACAGGCATGTGCCACCACACCCAGCAACAATGGCCATTTTTTTTTTTTTTTTGCAGAACTGAGGATTGAACCCAGGGGCATTCTACCTCTGAGCTACACCCCAGTCCTATTTTGTTTTATTCTTTATTTTGAAACAGGGTCTCACTAGGTTGCGGAGGGCCACACTAAGTAGCTGAGGCTGGCCGCGAACCTGGATCCTCCGGTCTCAGCCTCCCAAGTACTGGGATGACAAGCGTGCGCCACCACGCCCAGCAACAATGGCCATTTCTGAATATTTACTATGGAGCAGGAATACACTTTCCTATACACAATCTCTCTTTGATGCGATATAATTTCTTTGCATGTATTATACATGTATGTCATGTCCACAGCAGCCCTATTGAGGTAGTTTTATAACGATCTCTAATTTCACCCAAGGAAACTGAGGCACTGAGAGATTAAGGATCTAGACTGAGACTATACACCTAGAAACTAGCAGATCCAGGAACATTCTGTAGGAATTCAATAAAAGAATAGCTTAATCCAAGGAGTCTTTTTGTGGTGCTGGGGATTGAACACTGTGGTGCTCTACCACTGAGCTATATCCCCAGCCCTTTTCATTTGTTATTTTGAAACAGGGTCTTGCTAAGTTGCCGAGGACCTCACTAAGTTGCCGAGGCTCTCCTCAAACCTGTGATCCCCCTGTCTCAGCCTCCCAAGTGCTGGGATTACAGGCATGCACCACCATGCCTGGCAGCGGGGGGAGGGGTGTCTTTACTTTCTGATGGTCTTCGCAGATCTTTTTCCCCCTCTGTGTCCTGTTTTATAGTTTTGCAGCGGCATGCCCAACATAGAACATAATTACAAGTATTCAGCTGTGCAAAAGAGGAGTTAGTAGGCGGGGGGTGTAGCTCAGTGATACAGTGCTTGTCTAGCATGTGAGGGGCCCTGGGTTCTATCCCCGACACTGCAAAAATAAACGAATGAATGAATAAAAAATAATAAATAAATGGAGCGAGTGCTTAAGTACAAATGGGAGACCAAACACTTTTGTTTTTGATAAAACTTAAAACACAACTTGGGTTTGACAAGTGTCTGGACAAGGTGTCTGATGTAGCAGAGCTACCTCACCTATGAACCTTCGATGACATCCTGTCCCCCTCCCCCATCAATCAGCACATGGAATCAGATGCCAGTGGTCAAACATAAACACAGGGAGTTCCTTTTCTAGAGCCATTCCCAGCCCTCTGCAGACATGATCTAACCAGGGCAAAGATGGCTGGAATTTCTCAAAGGTCAATGGACTGCAACCATTAAATTACTTTATGTGATTCGCTTGGTTCGCAACACATCTTCTTTTCAACGTTTCCAACTTTTGTCCTCTAGAATTAAACTCTGTTCGGACTCTCATTCCAGCCTCCTGGCTACCTGGCCACAGCCAAGGCAGAAAGAATCACACACACAGCAATACTTCCGAAAATCAGCCTTTTAATAATCTATTAGAACCCAATGAGTGGGGAAAGAAAACATTTTTTCCCCTTGAGATTTTGTTTATAAGAATAACAGGTCAGAGGTGTCTCTTCCATAGGAAACTGACATCCCCTATGTCCTTCAGAGTTTTTTTTTTTTAATGCATAAAAGTGGGATTGCGACTTATGTGCATGCCACACATTTCCCGCCCCCACCCCACCCTGTCCCACCCTCTTCAGGGCACCACACGTATTCACACACCAAAGGGACTCCTTTCTGTAACTGGGGAATGGAATGTAAAAAAAAAAAAAAATCCATCCAAGTGGCTACAGATACCAGAAATAACCAAAGGCAGTTTGCACGCACGACATCAGCCAACTTATATGCAAAAGGGGAGGCTTTGCTAAGTGGAATTCAAAGTCCAAAATTACAAATGGCAGAGACTTGAGCTAGCCATATGGATAAGTTACAAAATCCTTCTATTGGAAACTCATTACAAAAGTATGCAAGCAATCTTGGTGTAAATGAAAAGCAGGCAGCGGCTCTCTCTGGGACACGAGGGCATAGCTAAAATTCTCTGGGTGGAATTCATGCCTGGACTGCTGTCCCTCCCTTTCAGAACAAAAAGGGGAGGGAGAAGGGGAGCAGCAGGGTAGGAACCCACCTCGGGAGCAAGGGGGACACAGAGGAGCCCCCCCCCCAGGGTCTGGGAAGATGGTGTGTGGTCAGTGGATGGGGGGCTCAATGGCAAGTGGGCCACAACTGTGCTGGGAGCCTGGAATGGGGAGGTTTGTAGAGAGGAGAGGGGCTGGTCTGCTCTGCACCCCCCAGCTAGGGCCTAGGGACCGTGGTGCTGTCTGGGAGAGGCTAGTTGAGGGCTACAGGGAAGGATGCTTCCCGTCTGGACATAATTGCACAAACCAAGTCTATCTGGTTCTCCAAGGATGACTTCCCAGTCTCACGTCCTCCACCCTATACCACTGCAGACCCCATTGGAGCAGTGGGGGCCTTGGCAGTGGGAACCAGCCGCTCCACCAAGAACTGCCATTGTCACACAGCTCAGAGGCCGAGGCACGTTGGTGGGAGGTTCAGAGGAACAAGGACAAGAGAGGAAGGGGAATCTGCCACGACTGCTGCTAGGCACCCTGGCCTCTGCTTCTTGTAAGAACAGGACAGGGGTGAGGATAAGGGACAAGAGGCCTGGGCTCTAGGTTGGGCAGGGAGGGATGGGGATAAGTGAGTTCCAGCTACAGCACCAAATCTCAGAGGTGCACCTGGGGAGTACCATCCTGGGTTGAAGGTGTGGGGGTGGGGGTAGGAGGGAGGGATTTTGGGCAGCCTGCTCCCAAAACTGAGAGTCCAGGCTGGCTGCCCAGGAGACACCAAGGATTAGCGTGTCCAAATGGTAGAGGTGGCTCGATTGTCCAAGCCCTGATGTCAGCTGGTTGCTGGGGATTCTGGGCTGTTCCCTCAGAGGCAAGGGACTACAGCCTTCCCAGGAGGGGTCCCCAACATCCCCAGAGCACCCCCCTGCCCAACTCTGGTCTTGGCGCTCCCCTGGGGGAAGGAACACTACAACTTCAGGCAGTGTCGTTTATCTGAAATTTAAAGTGGGGAAAGAGGTAGCTGGGAAACCCTGTGCCGTCCCTTCCCTGCCCTCCCCAGCTCCCCCACACACTGCGGGCCGCAGCCAGATCCCAGGGCGGAGAGTGGGCAGGAGGAGAGAGGGCACTGGAGGCAGGGCTGGCCGTCTCCCCGGGGCCTGCCTGGTCAGTGCATCTTTCCCAGCTGAATCTTCTTCCAGGCCTCTGAGGCTGTGAAGATACACGAGTCCAGGATGCCTGCCACCGTGAAAGTCCCGCCAATGATGGCACAGATCTGAAAGAGGGTGGGAGGGTCACATGTCAGAGGTCAGTGCTGGAGGAAGCAGCAGGCCAGACCCCTCCCACATCACACGACCATGAACTCTGTACGCGCAGACACGCTGCCCCAAGACAATGAATATCTTTGCCACATGGTCACCAACAGGGACCGGAAGAACTCGGGCTTAAAGAAAACCCACTTGTTGGATGTTGAATTTAATAATAATAAATGCAATTATCACCAACCTCAGCTCCTTTAATTCCCATAGGAACCTTCTAAATGAGGAAGGGGATTATTAGACCCAATGGAAGGTGAGGAAACTGAGGCTCAGCTAGGTCATTTCCCTAAGTTCACTATGTGGCAGAACTGGGACTTGAACTGAGATACGTCTGGACCTTGGAACCTGGGGTCTTAACCTCCATTCTAAGTTTACTGGCTATTTACCATTCCATTTTCCGAGGAGGGTATGGAGGTCTGGAAGGCTGACTCATGGCCCGCGGTCAGGTAGGAGCCTGTGCTCTTAACATGATGCCCGCCTCCTTCTTAAAAACAAAAAGCACCCCCCATCGAAGTAGATCATAAGTCTTTGACTTAGGATGGTTTGATTATTTATGATGGGAAAGCACGCCCGTACAACCATCTTCTTTTCCACTTCCAGCAGAGTAGTCATTAAGTTCCATGAGACGTTCCAGTGTTTCGTCATAAAGTACACTTTGTGTAAGATGATTATGCCCAACTGTGGGTTTAAGGTAGGCCGGTTTAAGCTGTGGTGTTGGGTAGGTAAGGTGTATTAAATGTAATTTTGACTTGTGATATTTTCAACTTAAGATGGTTTCATTGGGATGTGACCCCGTCAAAAGCTGAGTAGCATCTGTACTAACTTTGCACCGAGGTTGTTGAAATTCCATCTGCAACTTAATCAAACTGTTGCTATGTCAAGTGTGTGTGTGTGTGTGTGTGTGTGTGTGTGTGTGTGCTGGGATCAAACTAGGGACTCATGCATGATAAACACATATTCTAACATCTATGCCCCCAGCTAAAAATTTAGAGGCCTAAAAACTGCTTTCTCATGACTTGAAAGAATCAGAACATAGACATTGGAAGGCAAAAGAAGCTCACACAAGGTTGCAAGGAAACATTTTACAGTACTGCATATTGGACCCAGGGCTTCTCACTTGCTAGGAAAGTGCTCTACCACTGAGCTACATCCCAAGCCCTTTTAATTTTGAGATAGGGTCTCCCTAAGTCGCCAAGGGTAGCCTTGAACTTGTGATCCTCCTGCCTCAACCTCCCTCAAGTAGCTGCCACCGTGCCTGCCTTACAAGAAAACTTTATTTTATTTTATTATTTTTATTTTTTTTTTGCGGAACTGGGGATTGAACCCAGGGGCTTCCACCTCTGAGCTACACCCCCAGCCTGACTTTTTAAAATTCTTTATTTTGAAATGGGGTCTCACTAAGTTGTGGAGGGCCTCACTAAGTAGCTGAGGCTGGCCGTGAACCTGCAATCCTCCTGTCTCAGCCTCCCAAGTACTGGGATTACAAGTGTGTGCCACCACGCCCGGCTCAAGAAAACTTTAAATGCCGTTTCCCCTTAAGCATCTACTTTATGCCATTCAGAAATACCAACACCACCCTCCATATGCAGCAGGAGCATTAGAGCTGCTGAGGGATGTGCCTCTTCACTAACTTTCCATGGGGCCCTGAGAGGGACATCATTTGTCCAAGGTCACACAGCATATGTGGCAGGGCCAAGTTTGTCTGCCTCCAGAGCTCCTACTCTTTCCCCTGGGGTCATATTTAAGGGCATTTAAATGACCACAGGACTCAGAAGACGCCAATGGCGGGAGACACTGTGGGTGACAGCCAGCTACTGACTGGCAACCCCTGCAGGGCACCTGGATATGGCAGCGCCTTAATAGATACATGGATGCCAAGTGGCGGAAGGCTGGAGACAGCAAAGGCGAGAGGGAAGGGCGGATCGAACCGGTGTTTATTTTTTAAATGATATTTCCATGAGATGAGCTAAGCAGAGGCTCGAAGGCCCCAGACAGAGCGGGTCTGTGTGGCCGGATCGTAAGTGGAGCAGCTGCCATTCCAGCAATAGCAGCCCAAGAAAGCGGAGCGGCCCCGGGGAGTGGAGAGGATCGGGACGCTGGGGGATTATGATGAAGTGTTTTGAAGTGGGCAAGGCCCCTCCCCACCAGCCCGGAGCATGACGCAGAGGTGCTTTTCAAGGAAGATGACGGCAGGGGAACTGGTTTATTTCGGTAGAGAGGATTAGATGATGGGAGATTTTATACCACAAAATGCTTTTAGAGCTTGGATCAGAGGATAGGAAAATGTGACTGAAGTGCAGTGGAGCAAAAAATAAAAAATAACCGCATACACACAAGCACACATACACAAACACATCTGTATTCATCTACATACTGTGTGGAACCTGAGTGCCTCTGAGTCACCTACACCTGGCACCGGGTCTGAGACCTTCTTTCATCGGGCTGGCTCAAGGCAGAGAAGACAACACATGCATTGAAGAGAAGACAACACATGCAAGAAAACACAGCCTGAGGGGAAACTGAGGCCCTGGGACCAAGCAAGATGCTAAGCAACTGCCCAGTCACAGAGTGAGTTACTGTCAGCCTTAAGGTTCAGGGGGACCCTGCGGTGAGCTCCCCTGTGCATCTCCTGATGTCCCTCATCTCGGCCATATCCCCATCCTCCTCTACCTGTTGGAAGGGCTGGTTTCTGGGCAACCAAGGAGTGTGGGGAACCCTGGCATGTTCCAGGGGGTCCTGCAAAGCTGAGTTCTAGAGGCTGCCCCATGCTGCCATGGTCCCTGCTTTCATTACTGCAGCCCCCCCCCTTCTCCAACTCCCCAGCTGGGGCCTGAAACCATGGATACTCTATCTATACTGTTCTTTCCTATGTATCCATACCTGTGAGAAAGTTCAGTTTTATTTATTTACTGTGGTACTGGGGATTGAACCCAGGAGCATTCTACCTCCAAGCTACACCCCCAGCCCTATTTTTTATTTCTATTTTGAAACAGGGTCTCACCAAATTGATGAGAGTCTCACTACTTCCTGAGGTTGTCCTCGAACCTGTGATCTTCCTGTCTCAGCCTTCCAAGTACTGTAATCCCTGTATTTTTTTTTTTTTTGCAGTACCGGGGATTGAACCCAGGGGCATTCTACCTCTGAGCTACACCCCCAGTCCTATTTTTTATTCTTTATTTTGAAACACCGTCTCACTAAGTTGCAGAGGGCCTCACTAAGTAGCTGAGGCTGGCTGTGAACCCGGATCCCCCGGTTTCAGCCTCCCAAGTACTGGGATTACAAGCATGCGCCACCACACCGGTTCCCCTGTAACTTATAAATTAGGCACAGGAAGAGACTGACAATAACTAATGATAAAATAAAACAATCCTAACAATATACTATATGTTACTTAAACACTTGCGAACCGTTTCGGAAATTTTCCCTGTGATATTTTTGAACTGCGGCTGAGCGGGGATGGACGTTTTCATCTTTTACCCGCTCAGGGCCCCCAGCACATTCACGTCCACAGCAGTGACCGGCACTAGGTGCAGTAGGTTCATGAAGAGAAGGTTTGGGGGGCTCGTGGGCCACAGGGCTCCCTGAATTTGACATGGGGAGGACTTGGAAACCCCCAGCGCCAGGGTGTAACCGCACCTGGGCTCACCTGGGGAAGTGGTTGGTCATGGCTGTCCCTCTTCCTGAGGTCACTGTGAGGCATGTGCTACACTTTTAGGCAAGATCAACGCTGGAGGTGGCGGGATGACGGGCCCCACCACACACTGGTGCCCTGGACGATGCGGGAGAAAATGAACTGAGCCGGTGTGATTCTGAGGCTGGAGGCAATGCGCAAAAGGATGTCAAGAGCAGACTGAAGAGAGGACATGACCACTGGAGAAAGGGAGGAGGGGACTCGGCGTCTTCCCAGCCTGTGGGGACAGGCCCAAGATGCACACGAATGAAAAGCACCCGCCACACTTAGCTGCCATCGCCGGTAGCTCGTCATGCACGCAGGAGAGCTTCTGGGGTCGGAGGGTGAGGCGGGGGAGGCAGGAACTGGGGAGTTCACCGGGCCCTACCTGCTGTGGCAGCAGAGAGAACTCAGGCTTTGGGGCTCAGCTGTGACTGTCACTTACTGATTCTGGCCATGGAAGAGCCTTTCCAGGCCTCAGTTTCTTCACTTTCAAAATTGGAAAACCATTCCAGCCTTGCTGATTGTCATTCTGCAGAAAACACCACCGGAGCACCTAGCGCTTGTAGGCGCACAGTAAATGACACCCAGTCTCAGCTTTCAGTCGCCAGCCAGCTTCAACCTCGTTGCTAAGGCCTGGCATTTTCCAAACCTCTCTGAGATCCTTTTAATCAGAAAAATGAGTAAAATATCACTTATTTCCCAGAGAAGCCTGTGGGTCTGTGGTCTGTTTCCATTCTCTTCCATTCATTCACTTTAAGCAGAGGGCGAGCTGCTTCATGGAAGGACAGGACAGCAAGGTTCTTCGCAGCTGCCTGTTCAAGGGTCCTGTGGACTCTTGCCCCGAGAGGGCATTTCCCCGGGCGAGTGCAGGGAGCTTTGGTGAAGAACACCCCTCAGGGCGAAGCCTGCAGTCAGAGGTGGTTCCAGTTCTGCTGCCAGCCAGGGAGCTCTGGCACCCCACCCATGTCAATGCACAGTTAAACTCTCCTTTTCCTGAATGCCCGCAGGGAAGAGGAGAACAGAGGTCGCTGGCGCACAGTAGGTGCTCCAGACGAGTGAGGAAAGGGGACCGTGAATGAGTAAGAGAGAACCAACATGGAGTGGCTGGACCCGTTTGAGAGCAAGAGGTGAATGAATGAGAGTCAGTCTGGAAGGAGGGCGCCATGCCAGGGCTGGGGCCGGGGGACCACTCGCCGTGGTTAGTGGGAGCTGGGGAAGCAGGGCTGACGCGCAGGTGGGCGAGGACGGGGAGGCTCAGGACAGGCAGACCCTTCCCCGCCCGATCTCGGGCACCTTCTAGATCTTGAGTCCGGAGCCGGGGAGGCTCTGAGATGCCTGGAGAGAGCCTGGATTTGGTCACTGGCAGAACTTGGCCTGGACCCTTCCCATCCATGAGCCTGTATGCCTTCTCCACTTCCCCGTGCCTCAGTTTCCCTGCTTTTAAAACTGGATGACCTCTCCTTCCTTCTTAGGGATACTGGGGCCTAGAGTGAGAGGGTGGGCACTCCAATGTCTGCCCACCAGGTCCCCTGGGCAGGGGACGAGCCGGGCCGGGGGCCCTCCCTGTGTATGAGGGAGTGGGGCTGCTGAGCCAGGGCCACCACAGCCAGAAATAAAAACAAGGACAATCCAATATCCAGGCCCCAGTGAGTCTGACAGAAGCACATTAGCTGGCTTTCATCAGAAGTCATCAATAATGCTCCTTTGTTCTTACCCAGCCACTTCCGTCCTGCGGTTCTACCTCTTCCCGACCTTCCCCGTGACTAGGATGAAGTCAGCTTATCTAACTTTCCTTTTCAAAAAATTTTTGTCTTTTGCAGTGCTGGGGAGGGAACCCTGGGCCTCATGCATGCCAAGCAAGCGGTAACCACTGAACTGTACCCCTGCCTAACTTTAAAAGGTATGTGTGTTTCCTTTATGTTTTAATTACGGCTCTCCATTCCTTGTAATATGGAAGGATGTGTTCCAACCACACTGGCTGGAGAGCTGAATTTCTGTGTTTTTCCACCAGCACCAACACCTTCCCAGCTCCTCACCCCCTCCCTGGCCCAGCGCTTCCTCCTCTGGGGCGGGCAGTGGAGAAGCACCCACGAGGGGAGGGCAGGCGGCACTGGTTGAACCTCCCGGGCACAACCCCAACTCTGGGGCCCAGCTGGGAAGCAGGTTAAGGTCTCTGAGCCTCAGTCTCTCCCATCTGTGAATGGGGCCCGGGTCGACACTGAGCTGGCAGCTGCCCCGCTGCCCGAGGTCCCCTAAGTGCTTAGGAACTGCTCATCCTCTTTCCTCATCGTCAGCGTGGCTCTCAGGACTTGCGGAAAAGGCACAGTCTGAGGAAATAAATAATGAATCTGAGCCCATCAGAGGCGGCGGCGGCAGACAGGCTGGAGCCGGGGATGAGAACACCCAAGTGGCGCAGGCCGGGCGGGGGCTGTCGCCAAGGAAAGCCAATGACTGGGCCCAGCAGCGCTCAGGGTGGTGGGGAGCGGGTGTGGTGGTCTCCAGCCAGTCTTGTCATCCTGCCAGACCCCTCGCCCCTAGCCCAGGGGCCTGGGAAGCAGTGGGGGCCCTCGATGCCATTTTTATAATGCCTTCAGCTGCAAAATACCACCCGTCGTGCTCCCCGCCAAAATTCCACCTTGGCTGAGCACCTACTACGTGCTGGACCTGGGGTGGCACTTTCTTCTGCCTTCTTATTCTGTCCTTGCAACTGCTAGGTGACCCCCTATTTCACAGATGAAGAGGCAGAGGCTCAGAGAAGGGTTTGTCCGAGGCCACGTGACTGCCTCCAGATCCAGGCTGGGAGGCTGGAGGGTCTGCCTTTCCTGTGACACCACCTGGCCTCACTGCCACAGGAAGGCGTCCTTCGGTGCGTCTCTTCATGCGTAGAGTTTCTACATATGAAACACGTTTTCCCAATTCTGTTAGAAAGGAGCTTACGTATCAAATATCCTGAAATAAGGAATGCCTATTTACAGAGCTCATGAAGTAAGCTGGGCAGCTTTAAAAATCAGCCTCATTTGTGCAACAGAGCCCATTCTACCTTACATTCCTCTTGCACCTCAGAGCCCACACCCTTGTCCATTTGTAAGCACCTTGTCCAGGCCGGCCCCTTATGCTGGATGCTGGGGATACAGGTACATCACACCTGGAGGTTGTAGTTGGACCTGGCAACTATGAAGTGCAATTTAAAGTTTGGGGAAGGCCGGGCGTGGTGGCGCACGCTTGTAATCCCAGTACTTGGGAGGCAGAGACCGGAGGATCCGGGTTCACGGCCAGCCTCAGCTACTTAGTGAGGCCCTCCGCAACTTCGTGAGACCCGGTTTCAAAATAAAGGATAAAAAATAGGGCTGGGGTGTAGCTCGGAGGTAGAACGCCCCTAGGTTCCATCCCTGGTACCGCAAAAAAAAAAACAAAAAAAAATAAAGT
>PVJS01033005.1:0-22429 GCA_004027185.1 Glis glis | reverse complement strand
TTCTGTGAAACTCAAAGGCAGGAGTGACAGATCTCATTTTATAGACAAAAGAACTGGTGTCTTGATGTCAGGGCTAGATCAGATAGTTAGATCCAGGGCCAGAAGGTGGGTCTCCAGTTATATAGGAAAATATGCATCATTCACCCTTAGTGGCCTGTGACCCCAGTGACCCCCTGCACTGGTCCCACTTGGACCTATTAGGCAGCCTCTTGACCTAGCAGCCAGCCAGCCAGCCACCTCCACTCAGCTCTTCTAACACTGTCTCATTCCTTCAGTCTCCTGGGATCCAGGTCCTTAGCACCTCCCTGCCTGTGGTAGCCTGCTTATACCTATCCCTTTCCCTCCTACCCAAGAAGCCCTGCTGAACAGTAGAGTGATGGCTACTATGTGCTACTAGAAGGGAGTGGTGAGGTGTCCTGCAGCTGGGGAAATGCAGCAAACAGCAGATGCCCACAGGGGGGTGTCCAGCAAGGCACGGAGCACAGTGCAGGGAGCACTGGCCAGGAGCAAGGAGGTCTGTGTTTTGCTTCTTGCCTCTCACCTGGCAGTGCTACCTTGGGCATGTCACCTAACTTCTTTAGTTCCTCATCTATGGAACTGTAGCCGTGCCTGGCATCTAGTCATCTCCTGATCGATGTTAGCGACTATCGTTGTTCTTGATGATAATGAGAGTGGAGGGTGCCAGGGGTTGAGAAATGAATGTCGTGTAATATTTGATAATTGGAATGAAGAGAGTTACGAGGACAAGAATAAAGAGAACACCTGTGCCCCACCACCCAGACATTTCATCTACCTGTGCTGCTTCTTAGCCCATCGCTTGCCCGCCCTCATCCAGATCCCACCGTCCTGATGCTTATCATGTCTCAACATGGAGTCGCTTTTAGCATATCTGTGCATATCTCCAGCGATGTATTGGTTAGTTCTGCTTATGAAAGTGGTTATCACATAGCTTTCTCTGACTTGCATTTTCTACTCAGCATTCGCTTCTAATACCCATCTATCTTGTCATGTTGCAGCGTTTCATTTATTTTCATTGGTGTAAACCATTAATTGTTATGATGTCCTGCAGTTTACTGACTTCCCTGAACAATGGATATTTTGCTTTCCCACCTTTTTTTTTTTTTGCAGTACTAGGAATGAAACCCAGGGGTATTCTACCTCCGAGCTGCACCCCCAGCCCTATTTTTATTCTTTATTTGGAAATGGGGTCTCACTAAGTTGCGGAGGGCCTCACTAAGTAGCTGAGGCTGGCTTTGAACCTGCGATCCTCCTGTCTCAACCTCCCAAGTACTGGGATTACAAGTATGTGCCACCACGCCTGGCTCCTTTCCAGTTCTCTAGGAGGGGTAAAACCTCGGAGGCTGCCACCCCTCCATGGGCTCAGCATACCTCTGTCACACACACTGTCACTTCTGCAAGCCTATGCATTTGTACAGCACACGCACATGCACCATCTGGTGTGGGCCTCCAGTGACGCCCAGAGGGGAAGAGGGCAGAGAGTATTCATCCATTTTTCAGATAAGGAAACTGAGCTTGGGTGGAATTAATAAAAGTATATAGTTCATCCCACCATACAGATTTTTACCTTCATGTAAAGAAGATAAATTGAGAGGAAAACTGGGGGTGGGGGCAAGATTTTTTTTTAAAAAAAAGAGACTTGGATCTGGGCGTGGTGGCACACACCTGTAATCCCAGTACTTGGGAGGCTGACACAGGAGGATCGCAGGTTCCAGGCCAGTCTCAGCAACTTAGTGAGGCCCTCAGAAACTTGGCCAAGGAAGAAACTACCATTGAGGATTTCAAAATAAAATAATAAAAGGGCTTGGAGTATAGCTCAGAGGAGGAATGCCTCTGGGTTCAACCCCCAGTACCACAAAAAAAAAAAAAAGGCTGGGGATGTAGCTCAGGGGCAGAGCACTTACCTATCATGCATAAGGCCCTGCATTCAATCCCTAGCTGCAAGAAAGAAAAAAGAAATTGGACAAAACATTGAAAACAAAGGTAAAATTTCTTCCTTGCAAAACATCCTGCACTTTATATCCCCCTCCTTGAACTGCAAGTCACTACTGGAAAGGAGAAAAAAGAGAGCCGGGGCCTGACAGTTAGCAGGTGCTAGTATTTTTATCTCTGATCTCTGTAAATATTTATGGAGACCCCTGTGGGCCAGGACCAGTTCTAAGCAGTGAGGACACAGAGGGGAGGCAGAAAGACCAAGTCCTTGTCCTCCTAGGGAACGGACCCAACATCCACACAACACTGTGAGACCATTCGCCACACACGGGAGACGCGAGCTTCCGGAGACTTCATCAGTGGCAAGACACCAACAACAGAGCCCTGTGTTCAGTCTTGACATGGGCCTTGCAACATCCCTTTCAGGAGAAGAAAGAAGCTTTTCTGCTGGCCCCTTCACCCCACCCATTTTACAGATGGAAAAGCGAGCCTGGGGCCCAGAAGCCACGCCCTCCTCATCTTCCAGTGAGTCAGACATGTGATGGGGGAGCCAGCTCTCCTGCCTTCCTGGAGCCCTGGCCACAGCCCGGCCCAATTTTCTCTTTTTAACATCCCAGGAGGCCTCTCTGAACAACAGCCACGCATTTGTGGCCACCGACCAACATGCAGGCCAGCCGGGGCAGACTATTTAGAGAGGAAAGGGGCATATATAGCAGTGGCCTCGGCGGCCACCCAAAGTACAACCAGCCCCACATCGAGCTTCCTCTCCTCCCCATTCGCCTCCCTCGCTGGTTCCCACCAAGGTTCAGAAAAGAAGTGGAAGTTCCTTCTGCCTGACTGGCGGCACATTCCACTGACTCAGGCTGTTCTGGGCACCGCAGAGAAGACACCGCTCATTTTCCCTGGGCTGAGAACCGGCCCACATCCGGACCTGTCGCCAGCCAGCAGGAGGGGCACTTGGCGGCTCAGCACTCGCAAATGAATGGAGAGCTATTTTTAAGGTTCAGTTCCTGTCTTTATTCCAGAAGGCTTGCCACCTGTGCCAGAGCTGCTGCGAGTGTGGCTTGCAGACCACCCGCCTCAGAAACACCTGGGTCTGGATCCCACCTCAACCCAGGAGTCAATCACCGGGGCAGGACTCTGGAGCTTGGATCTTTTGTTGTTGTTTTGGTTTTGGTTTTTGGCAGTACTAGGGATTGAACCCAGAGGCACTCTACCACTGAGCTACATCCTCACTGTCTTTTTATTTTCTTTCTTTTTTTTTTTTTTGCGGTACCGGGGATTGAATCCAGGGGCGTTCTACCTCCGCGCTACACCCCCGACCCTATTTTTTTATACTTTATTTTGAAACCGGGTCTCACGAAGTTGCAGAGGGCCTCACTAGGTAGAGAGAGAGAGAGAGAGAGAGAGAGAGAGCTGAGGCTGGCTGCACCCGGATCCTCCGGTCTCTGCCTCCCAAGTACTGGGATTACAAGCGTGCGCCACCACGCCCGGCTTATTTTCTGTTTTGAGACAGGGTCTCGCCAAGTTGCCCAGGCTGGCCTCAAGCTCGCAATCCTCCAGCCTCAGACTCCCAAGTAGCTGGGATTACAGGCCTATGCCACCACACCAAGCAGGAGTCTGAATCTTTAACAAGCTCCTCAATGAGTCTTTTGCAAAAAAAGGTTTGAGAATCATTGGCGCTTGGGTCTGTATTCATTCATTCATTCATTCATTCATCTGACATTTGCTAAGCATCTGCAATATGTACTGGGCTAATAAAGCAGAAATACAAAGATAAATGGCACATGCTCCCAGCCTTTGGGTCCAAAGGAGACACAATACAGAGTGAAATGCTAAGGACAGAACATGAGGTACCATGGGAGCTTAAAGGTGGGAGAGATCAACTCTGCCTGGGGGATTGGAGCAGCTGTGAAGAGGAGGGAACCTTGGGGCTGAGCCAAGATTGCCTTCGACTTGGCTAAAGCCAAGACGATGTCTAACCTGTCCTCACCTGACCCAGTGACCTCCTGACTTCTCACAGGTATTCATACACATTTGATGAGTGACTAGAAAACCAGAATGGACCGGGCACCGAGGGGGAACACGAGGTAGGAAGTCACTCTGAACTGCTTTACCTGTACCTACTGATTAAGAACACTGGCTTGGCTTTGGATATGTGGAATGTCCCCCAGAAAAGCTCATGTGTTGACTTGCAGAGATGTTCAGGGGTAGAGTAACTGAATCAGGGCTCTAACCTCCTCTAACCCCACTGACGGGTTAACAATCTGAATGGATGTACTAGGCAGGTGGGTGGGACTGGGGAGGTGGGTCACTGGGGCATGGCCTTGGGGACTGTATCCTGGAGGAAGGGCCTGGTCCCTTCCTCTCTTGGCTCTCTCTCTGCTGAGCAGCTGCTAAGCAGCTTTTCTGTGCCATGCCCTGCCACCATGATGTTTCTGCCGTGGAACTGGCCGGTCGAGGATTGATCCTCTGAAACCGTGAGCCAAACAAACCTTTCCTCCTCTAAGTTGTTGTTGTCAGGTATTTTGGTCACAGCAATGAAAAGCTAATGCACAGGCTCTAATGGAAATTTTTTGCTAAAAATGACCTGAAAGCAGAAGAGGGACTATTGGACTGGAGAAGGGGCCAAGTGGGTGGGTAGAAGAAGGGTGTATGGACATGATCAATGCACAATATATGCACGTATGGAAATATAACTTGTACAATTGATGTGTGTTAATAATTATAAGTTTTAAAAACAACACAGGTACTGGGGTTAAACAAACTAGGAGCCTGTTACCATTTCAAGTTAGCCTTTCTCATCTGTAAAACAGGGGCAGTAGCTACTTTCTGGGGTTGTAGTGAAGATTAACCCTGCATGTTAAATCCAGCACATGGCGTGACACAGAGAATGCACTTGAAAAAGGTAAGGTTTGTTTAGTAGTAACAATAATAAAAAGACTCAGGTTAAGCCCAAGTTCTAACACCAACTAGTTTGGATAAATCCATCCATCTTGAAACTTAGGCTTCTCACCCACAAAACAAAAGGCTTAGGGCAGACCCCCTCTAAAATCTCAACAACAAGACTCTGTTTTCTAAAGATGGTGAGATGTAAGTCCCAAGGGTCTGTCGTGGACTGATGGGCACCTCCCCCTGGCTCCCTGCACTGGGGATGCCCTTCAGCACCCTCAATGCCAGGGTCATGCCTCTTCCCTCACTAGGGATGGGACTTGGGGTGTTCCACTGAGCTCTTGGGCTTCCTTTTTCACCCTGTACTTCCTCTTTGTATCTTAGTGTGGAGGGCAGGGGAGGTACTAGGGATTGGACTCAGGGGGATTCTATCTCTTAGCTATACCTCTATCCCCATTTTATCTTTTTATTTTGAAACAGGGTCTTGCTAAATTGCTGAGGACCTCAATAGTTACTGGGATTAACCTTGAACCAGCTGCGACCCTCCAGTCTCAGCCTCCCAAGTACTGGGATTACAGGCGGGTGTGCCCCACCACACCCTGCTCTTTGTATCTTTTCACATTCAGAGAGCTCAGTGGTGGCACTGACCCCAGAAGCAGGCACTTGACAGTAGGGAAGTTGACCTCCCAGCCTCTCCTCACTCAGGGCTAAGGAATCATCCCCGAAGGCAGGGAAAAGAAGTGTCAACACCAGCCAGAAACAAAGAGCTCCAACTTGTTAGGTCATAAGCAAACACGCCCTTGAGAAGCTGCAGCTGGATGAAGGCAGCCTCCCCGGCGCAGCTCCTCCCCCTCTCTCCCTGCTGCCTTCTCCGCAGAGCACAGTGGCCCCCCAAAGGCTCCCTCAGGCAGGGGTGGGTCTCTGGGCTTCTCTTTCCATCCTTGTCTCACTGCGGCTGCAGCCAGCAAGCTGTCCTTGGTCTGGCCATGAGGCCAACATTGGACTTGGAACCACTCTGGGGATTGGGGGCTTCCTCTGGCACTAGCTGGAGTCCCGTGATGAAAGCACAGTCCTTTCCCTTCCATACCCCCTACAACGCCCACCTCAAGCGCACCACCACCACCGACACCCGGACTGTGTCAGTAGAGAAAACCCTCCGGTGCTGCATCTTCCGCTAAACTGTCCCTCGAGCCTGCCTGTCCCTTCCTTTCCACTCACACTCTTACTCGCCCCGGTGGGTCTCCACCAGCATCAGCAACTGTTTCTGTAAAGAACCAGACGGTAAACACTTCAGCCCCTGCAGGCCACAGGGCCTCTGCCACAACTACCTGGGCTGGCATGATTGTGAGAAAGCAGCCGAAGACAACACATAAATGAAGAAGTATGATGTGTTCCCATACGGCTGTATGTATAGACACTGACATTTGAATGTCATAGAACTTTCACCTGTCACAACATATATCCTTGTTTTGATCTTTTTTTCAATCATTTAAAAATGTAGCCGGGCGTGGTGGCGCACACTTGTAATCCCAGTACTTTGGGAGGTGGAGACCGGAGGATCCGGGTTCGCGCCCAGCCTCAGCTCTCTCTCTCTCTCTCTCTCTCTCTCTACTTAGGGAGGCCCTCCGCAACTTCGTGAGACCCGGTTTCAAAATAAAGTATAAAAAAAAAATAGGGCCAGGGGTGTGGCGCAGAGGTAGAACACCCCTGGGTTCAATCCCTGGTACCGCAAAAAAAATAAATAAATAAATAAAAAATAAAAATGTAAAAATCATTCTTTGACAGTTCATGGGTTGTCCAGAAACAGGTGACCAGCTGTACCATACTGCCCCTGCTCTATACCCTGCTGCCTCGTTCCTAGACTATCACAATGTTCTCCTACCCAGCCTTCCTGGCCCCTCTTGTTCCCCCTTGAATCCATCCTGCTCACTCCCACTCAGGCAGATCGTCCTAAAAAATTCCACTTTAATCATCTCATTCTGTTTCTAAAAATGGCCCAAAACTTCAGCTGGCCTTTGAGGCCTGTCTCTGTGGAGCTGCAAGTCACCTCTCAACCCCTGTCTCCTAAAAACCTGAATCACCAAATCCCAGCCTCATCAATTTCACAAATAGACTATATCCACCTGCATAGACTTGGATGGCCTCCTTACAACCTTCCTTGACCGCCCAACCCCAACTCAGACTCAATGTGTACAACACTTGTTGATACTATTCATTAGCTTTCAAAGGGTTCACAGTTTGCAGGGACAGAAATGAAAATAGAAATTACAGTAGAATAAAATAATTCCAATATCTATTCATAAGGTTATAAATATTTGGTTGCTATTTACAAAGCAACCTGTTGAGGGAACTTAGGGACAGACAGGCTCCAAAAAGGATTTAACCCTTGAACCTGAAAGGTGAATAAGGATGTATCAGCCAATGAGAGGACAGGGTTCGGGAGCACAAGAAGTCACACTCCAAGCTAGAAAGATCTGTGCAAAGGCATGGGGTGGAGCCGAGGGTATGTGCGTGGGCAGGTGGCAAGATGTCCGATCATGAGGAGTACAGCATACTGGGTTAGACTGGGAGGTGGAGGGGCTGGCATGGGGGCTGAGACACAGCGGCGGCCTTTAGTAAATATATTTTGGGACTACCATAAGAACTGGGAGGGATCCACTTCTCATTCCTGAAAGAGTCACTCACTCCAAGCCTCAAAAAGTCAACAAACAAGAGCATCAAAGGGTCCATGGCAAGAGATGACTGGTCTTTAATTGCGCTCTGTTCTCTTGCAGCCCCCACCATACCCACAGCTCAGGGAAAGCCAGAGCAGGACCACCCGGCCCAGGACCACCCAGCCCAGCGCTGGCCTCTGCCGTGTAACGTGCAGCCCCACTTGGCCATCTTGGAAAACACTGCACACAAGTGAGGGCTCCATTTCCATCCTAAGCCCTTGTAACAAGAACAAAACAGCACAAGTGGCCAGGCGTGGTGGCGCACGCTTGTAATCCCAGTACTTGGGAGGCTGAGACCGGAGGATACAGGTTCGCGGCCAGCCTCAGCTACTTAGTGAGGCACTTCACAACTTCATGAGACCAGGTTTCAAATTAAAGTATAAAAAGTAGGGCCAGGGGTGTAGCTCGGAGGTAAAATGCCCCTGGGTTCAATCCCGGTACCGCCCAAAAAAAAAAAAAAAAAAACAGCACAAGTACTTTTTTTTTAAGAAAAAAAACTTGATCTTTTCTACCAATTTTAAGATCACTTTCATTTTAGGATATCTTAAATTTTTTTGGAATTGTACTGGCTTATATTTGATTTTATTAAAGAAGCAGATGTTTCTGTAACCTTCCACCCCCCTTCCCCATTAAAGGGATTATAAAAATAGAAGTTTGAAAAAAAAACCTCTTGCATGCAACCGCCACAGGGTCTGCCATTGACGCCAACTCCTATAGGCTTCAGTGGTGAGTATTTCTGGGCCAAGGGGGCTTTGAAGTCAACTCTTTGAAGTGAGTGCTTTCTCAGTGCTAAAGGAAGTAAAAATGGAATCTAAAAGATGAGGAGAAAGACCAACACAAGAATGAAAAGGGGGCAGAAGGACCTTTTAAACACAAGCGCTCTCTGATTTCAATTCTTGCGCAGAATTAACTCCAGACCAACTCGATTCTGCGGATCTGATCAAATCACTTATTTATGTACAAAGTGCTGTGCTAGGCACTTCTAGAGAAACAAAGAAAAAAACAATGTCATCTTCCATAAGGTTATAATCCATTAAAACAAGGTTAAGACAAAGACACAAACTCTAACATAACAGAAAATGTGGAAACCACCATTAGGGAGAAACCAATTTACAGGGACCCTCCTAAGGCCCTGTGTGAGGTGCTCCAGCTGTACCATCTCCCAGGAGTTAGGAACCCTCTGCCCCATGTTAGAAGGCTCTGAGAACATGAACTGACCCACCCATATCATTCCTCAGGTAAGCGAATGGGTGAGACTTGAACCCAAGTCAAGCCACCATGTTCTTCCCCAAGGGAAAATCCAGTAAGAGAAAAATATAGCTGGTTGGAGTAAGGAAAGACCTTGAAAGGCTCATGAACAAAGGGATGAGATGAAAACTGGATGACCGGGACTTAGATAGATGTAGCTGGAAAGGGAGGGCATTGCACGTGGAAGGTTCAAACATTTGGCCTCAGAGAGGAAGCAATGAGCAGGCTACTTGAACTAGAACCTGTCCTGGGTCTAGGGAGGAGAGAAGAGTCGTGGCAGAGCGTATGAAATGCCAAAGTGGAAGGTGACATAAAGCAGCAGCCACCAAGAGATTCGGAGAAGGTAAGGGACAGAATCCTACATCAAAATATTCTTAGCCGGCATGGTGGCACATGCTTGTAATCCCAGTACTTGGGAGGCTGAGATAGGAGGATCGCAGGTTCGCGGCCAGCCTCAGTTCCTTAGTGAGGCCCTCTGCAACTTAGTGAGACCCTGTTTCAAAATAAAGAATAAAAAATAGGGCTGGGGGTGTAGCTTGGAGGTAGGATGCCCCTGGATTCAATCCCCAGTACCACAAAATAAATAAATAAATATACATATACATATACATATACATATACATATACATATATATATATATGTATGTGTGTGTGTGTGTGTGTGTATATGATGCTACCAGGTTATAATTTACCTAATTGTAAACAAAGACCAAAGAATCTTGAAGATTCAATGGTTCTTGGCTATTCTTTTTGTCTTCCTCCCTCTGAAACTGATGTCTCATCTGATACACTCTCCCCCTGGCTCCCCCATTTGCAAAGAAAGCCTAGCTAAGGCACTGATTTATTTTCCCTGCGCGCCTCGGTGCACCTCCACAGTGCTTCATGTGCAAAACCTGCAAGAAACTTGCAGAGAGTGAGAATCTTCCAGGTGGAAAGCACTGACTCCTAGCCCTAATTTCATAAAATCCCATAGTCTCTTCAATTATTTCAGCAAGTGCTTTGTAACTCTCAAAAATACCTAAACACTATGGCACACTGCACTTTAGGGAACATTCAACACAAGGGGAAAAAAACAACTTTGAAGCAGTGGCCTAAGGGCTAAGGTTCAAAGTCTCCATGACAGTCACGCTGACACTGAACTTCATGGCTTCACCCAAACTGCACGGACACAATGACTGATTTTTTTTTCACCCTAACTTTACTAACACCCCTTCAGTTACAAGGAGAAAGGGTCTACTCAACTTTAGACGAAGGCTCAGAAAGGTTGCATCCTTGCCCAGGCTCACAGAACAGGTGAGGAGAGAGGATCTGCCACCACCTAAAGATGCCATTTTGCCTAGCATCTAGAGAGTGTATATTAATTTGGGTCCCATACTGGGTAGCTACAAATTTGAGCATGAGATACAGAATTCTTATAGAGAAAAAGGCTCTAAATTTACCCATGCACAAATGAGTACAATGTTCTAACAGGCCAACACTGAATAGAGCTGAAATAATTACTGCTATAAAAATAAATTTGCAACACAGAACCCATGAAGATACTTAAGGTCCTCAAATTTTAAGTGCCTTAAGCCAAGCCCCATGACACACGCCTGTAATCCCAGTACTTCAGCGGCTGAGACAGGAAGATCACAGGTTTGAGGCCAGCCTCAGCAACTTAGTGAGACCCTATCTCAAAAGAAAAACATAAAAAGGACTGGAGGTTGAGCTCCGTAGTAGAGCGCCCCTGGGTTCAACCCCCAATACCACAAAAAATAAATAAGTAAATAAAGTGCCTTAGACACTTTTTTAAAGTTTTAGAAATTTAGAAGGTTTTTCTCAATGATTTAAAAATAATTTAAGAGGCGGGCATGGTGGTGCACACTTGTAATACCAGTACTTGGGTGGCTGAGACCAGAGGATCGCAGGTTCACGGCCAGCCTCAGCTACTTAGTGAGGCCCTCCGCAACTTAATGAGACCCTGTTTCAAAATAAAGAATAAAAAATAGGGCTGGGGGTGTAGCCTGGAGGTAGAATGCCCCTGGGTTCAATCCCCGGTACCAAAAAAATAATAATTTAATATGTATTATATAAAATTTTGCCATGTAAAATACATAGAAACTGCTGCAGCCTGTCTTAAATGTAATATCCTAAAGATTTCCAAAGTGAGTGGGTCAATCAAAAATGCAAGAAAACCCTTTTAGACAACTTTCAGCTACATGGAAAGTTTACTTTTATATCAACATGTACATAACATTTTTTTAAATAATGACTTTAGCCATCACCCAGAAAAAAAAGGAGAAGAGAGAAAATGAACTCGAAAGTGAAAAGATGTTAAACATCCTTTTTCTTTTTTTAATTTGAAAGGAAAAACTATTAAAGGGAATTGGGAAGAGGACCTTTCACTATAAGGTCAAAAGTCCTAACTGGAAATTTTCAGGTTACAGTTGACTAGTTCACATTTAAAGGAGCCATAATCAAAGAATGTCACCCATTAGCCGCGAAGGAAAAGTGACTTGATGATAACAATAATAATCTGTGTATAGCAAACATTGTGCTCAAACTTCTCCTCCATGTTATCTCCCTCTCATAGCTGAGGTGGGAGGCTGGACACCCCTGCAGCGTTTGCTGGAAAACATCGCCATCAGAGAAGCAGCATTTCCAGAGATGCCAGGAGGAGTGTGACTTCGGGGGGATGCCCACAATTTAGAAGAGAGGCTGTAGTGAGGGATGGCTGGGGCAGGAATGGGGCAAGAATGGGGCAAGAATGGGGCAGAAATGGGGCAAGAAGGACCACGGCACATGGGGACTGGCTGAATAGCTGGGGAGGTTTAACCTGGAGAAGAACACACCGAAAGGCACAAGAGAGATATATGCATAGGCTCCCTGCATGTGGCTCCAGAAGAACCAAACAGAACCAGTGGGTGCAAAGTGCAGCCAGGGAGACCACCCCGTTGTACCATGAGCTTTCTGAGCCATAAAGTCACACTGACAATGGAATGATACCCATGAGCAAATACATCACTGCAATCACTTTGGACATTCAAGGACCACTGTCAACATCTCACCACAGCCACAAACCATCTCCACCATAATCTATTTAATGTTTTTCTTTAACTTGACTTACATATTTTTTTACTAAGATGTACGTTAGCTTCACTCTACGCAGTACTACCCAAGAAACCATGAGGTTCATTGTTTTACGGGGTTTTATCCCAAACGCATATTAAAATAGATGATTATTAAATATTCATCTGTTTAGCATCCAAAATTATCCCACACATCAGTAGTGATATGACCAACACATTTTGAAACATAAATCAGAAAAAGTAAAAAAAAAACAGGTCATTGGCTTTTAAATTAGACAATCCTATATTAAAACTCTTTACTCTCTCTGTGAATTTTCTTATCTGCCAATGTAGTATGATAATAGCACTATCTCTATTACAGTGGTTCTAGGATGTTGGAAAAAATATACCTAATACTAAGCTCTATGCCAAGGACCTAACTTGATACACCTTACAACCAACCTCTACTGGTGTTTTTTCATATCATTTGGTAGGAAGTGTTGAATCAACAGTCATTGTTATAATGAACTATTATAGCTGCTCAGATCCTTGTAGAAGGTTCTCCTGCACAGGAAGGCAGGTGAAACAGGTGGTATCTAACCCTTCTTTTAACTTGTGTGCAGCTCTAGCAACCCAATAGTTATGTAATCCCAGAAAAACCAAGTCCCTCTACCCCTCAGAAAACAGGCAATAATACACTTCTACAGCAATTAGCACAAACATGTGACAATCGGACCAGCTAAAGGTCCTGTCATAAACACCAAATTACCAGAGTTCCCTCTGCATGTGAGATGTCAAGTCCACTTTCAACTGAAGAATACAAACATAGCTCTGCCTTCCAAACAGTAATAATGAAATGGTGTCTGCTGCTGTTGATAAATTGCCAAGGGATAATGAAGTACCCTTCAATAAGGCCAACTAAGAAATTTTCCACACAAAATAAAAATTCTTAGCAATGGCTTATACGGATTTAAAATCAGATCACCAGCCGTAGCAAAAACAAAAGCCCATGATGGGGTCCCATTATATAACGTATTACTCAGGTAAATTAAACGATACCTGCTAAGGGGTGTGAATGAAAAGTAATTGAAATGGTGCTGGTTAGTCCACCCTCACTCTGGGTTGGGCCTACATTGGGAAACCTAAATCTACTGTAGAGTCAATGAGTTCCAGTTCCCTGTGCCATTTCTCACCACCACCATGGGGAGCTAATGGTGTAAGTGTGGATGTTCTGTTCCATGTAGCCCTTAAACACAGTATTTTATCTGATGCTCAACCAAATATATGGCACCTTTCTCAATCCTGGGAGAATAACCGGCACATTGGGGGGAGCCTTTTTTTTTTTTGCGGACCGGGGATTGAACCCAGGGATGTTCTACCTCCGCGCTACACCCCCGGCCCTGTTTTTTATACTTTATTTTGAAACTGGGTCTCACGAAGTTGCGGAAGCCTCACGAAGTAGAGAGAGAGAGAGAGAGAGAGACAGGGAGAGAGAGAGAGAGAGCTGAAGCTGGCCGCGAACCCAGATCCTCCGGTCTCTGCCTCCCAAAGTACTGGGATTACAAGCGTGCGCCACCACGCCCAGCGTTGGGGGGAGCCTTTTAAGAGATGGTATGTGCTCCCCAATGTGGTAGTAGATAAATATCACTTTGTGCGCTCTATTCTGAGATGATGCAAGGGATGACTTCTTTCACTTGTGATTCTGACTAAACCTCATTTCTGCCACCGCACTTTCTTGCAAGAATCTACTACAGATGAGATGCAATTTTACTATGTTCGCTGTTTCCTTGAGTAAACAACGTGGCATTATTAATGGCGGCCCTGCTCCAAAGTCAAAGGAAGCATTCTATGGTCAAGCTACACTGGCCCACCCTCACCAGGCACTGAGGATTCCATACAAACATCTTAGCTGTCTGTGCACTCTTTCTCACAGTCAACTGGGATTGCCAAGTGTTGAAAGCAGGTGCACATCTTATTCTATACTGAGGTTACCTCCTTTGCATCTACTAGGGTGATCCCAAGATTGGGTTCAAAGATCGCTGCCTCTTGAGAGCTGACCTGGAATTCTCCCTGGGGCATTAGAATATTAAGGGAGAATGGAAATAAGAAGGGTAGCAGCAGCCCGGACATGCCAGACTGTACAAGGCCGCTTCCGTGCCTTTTCTTGTTTAATTTTTAGGAAAGACCTCAGAGAGCAGAACTTTCTTGATCTTCATTTCATACATGAGCCAAGTGAGGATCAGGAGGACAGGGACTCAGCCAGCTCTCCGTGGGAAGGTAATGGCAGGACTCACCCTGGCTCTGCACTCCTCTGTCTTGACTCTTTCTCCCATCTCAGCTCTGATCAGGGCTGATCACGTGCGTTCTCCCCACTGTTGAAGTCCAAACTCCCTCAGGCAGGGCCCTTGTCTGTTCATCTACCCATTCCCAGAACATGCACAATTGCTGACCTATTCCAGCTGATTAAAAAGAAGTCTGTTCACTGTTCTTGCTGCCTAGAGTAGGCTATTCAATCAACAATCAATCAGTCTATCCAGGGCTAACCTCAGCAGCGCTGCCTCTCCAAAAGGAGGAATGAATACATGATGGAGGATCTGTGGGCATCACCCTGTCTTCTTAGAGTGAGTACTCTGCATTTTCTGAGGATGCCTGGTCGGATTATGAGCAGACTGTTCCTACGGAGCTGAACTAATATTTTCCAGGCCAGCTGAGATCTGGGCCTTCCATACTCTCATTAGAAACTAGACACACAAAAGTCCCTAGGGCCACAGAGGTATCTGAGGGCTTGCTTCTCTTTCTCAGTTCCTCCTGTCCTAGCTCCACCCTGGCTATCTATTCTTATTCTGCAGGCCTCTCCTATTCCTCCTAATTTCCTGCTTATCTAGATCAGAAACTGGAAGAACTACATTGGTTGGATCAGTCTTTAAAACCTGAATGAAAAGACTCTCCCCCGAGGAACCCAGCGATGCAGGCCCTGGGGGACTCTACTCTCCTGCTTGTTCCCATCTTGCCCTGGTGCTCAGCTGTGGCTTCTATAACTGCTGTCGCCTGAGCCATCAAATCTAGAAAAAGAGCAGCTTCCTAAGATAAGGAATTCCATATGAATTCAGAGACTTTAGGGCCCTTCCTTTCTTTCCTGGAGGACGGGATGTGGAGAGTGAAAAGGGATTCTACATGCACGATCTACCAGGGACCTCCGAGTGGGGATTTTCAAAACACAAGCCCAAGGCTTGCATTGAGGAAGTCATCCACACCATTGGCAAATGCATTGCTTTCCTTTCCTTCCCCCCATTGTTTGTAGGACGGTGTCTCCTCCAGGCCCGTGAGGAAGGTTCCAGGCTCCAGTTTCTGTAACTGCTCAGGGGGAGGAGAAAGGGCTGGTTTTATCTCAGGAAAGGGACTTTAATCCAGGAGGCCTCCTAATCCCTTCTCTTTCCAGAGGAGAGAAAAAACAGAGGGGAAAAAAAGAGACTCGCTCTATCTACTTCCTCCTTTTCTATATCCCCACCACAAGTTTCAGATTTTCTAAACTGAAACTATGAAGATTTGCATTATTTCTTTGCCCGAAGTCAATTCCCTTTTTCACTGGAAGGTGCCCATAAACATTATATAATTGTAATTCATCTAGCCATTTACTTGTGAGCCTGGAAGGTACCCACAACAACCCTGAAGACCATCTGTCAACAATAGGACTGGGGAATTCCTATCAACGCCCCCCCAAGTTCCTCAGGAGGCAGGTACAGTGGAGAGAGGAAATCTGGGTTCAAGTGCAGACTCCCCCCTTGCACCTGTTCCTGGAGCAATTTGAACTGAGCCTCCATTGCCTGCAGGACCGTGGTGGGGGACCACTGGGATGATTATTTATTCTATGATACTTAATGTATAAAATATGTAAGTATTCCAGATGGATAATCTGATAACAGTGTGGTCCATCTCAGAGCATTAAAGGAGGAGTCACTTTCTGCTTGCTTTCTGTCTGTGTGGTACTAGAGATGGAACCCAAGGGCATTCTACCTCCAAGCTACAGCCCAAGCCCCATTTTATTTTTTATTTGGAAACAGGGTCTTGCTGAATTTCTGAAAGCCTCACTAACTTGCTGAGACTAGCTTTGAACCTACGATCCTCCTGTCTCAGCCTCCCAAGTACTGGGATCACGGGCGTGCACCACCACATCTGGCCACTTTCTGTTTTTATACATCTAACACTGAAGGTTTTCCTACATTGCATTTTTTTAATTTTTTTCAGAGAAAGGTTTTCCTTTTGAAAAATGAATTAACAGTGATCATTCACCGGCATGGTGGTGCACGCCTGTAATCCCAGTACTTGGGAGGCTGAGACAAGAAGATCGCAGGTTTGAGGACAGCCTCAGCAAGTAGTGAGACTCTCATCAACCTAGCAAGACCCTGTTTCCAAATAAGAAATAAAATCAGGCTGGGGGTGCAGCTCGAAGGTAGAATGTCTTTGGGTTCAATCCCCAGTACCACACACACAAAAAAGTGATCATTCCCAATTCTGCCAACAGGAAGGCCAATAAGGTGCAGTGGTTAAAAACCAGGATTCAGCCAGGCGTGGTGGTGCACGCTTGTAATCCCAGTACTTTGGGAGGCGGAGACCGGAGGAGGATCCAGGTTCGCGGCCAGCCTCAGCTCTCTCTCTCTCTCTCTCTCTCTCTCTCTCTCTCTCTCTCTGTCTCCTTAGTGAGGCCCTCCGCAACTTCGTGAGACCCGGTTTCAAAATAAAGTATAAAAAATAGGGCCGGGGGCGTAGCACAGAGGTAGAACGCCCCTGCATTCCATCCCCGGTACCGCCAAAAAAAAAAAAAAAAAAACCAGGATTCTGGAACTGCCGGGTACAACTCCCAGCCCTCCATCTGGCAAATACGTGTCCTCGGGAGCATCATTTAACCTCCCTAGGCCTCAGTCTCCTCCCTGCATACCAGGGGTGATAATAGCACACTGTGTGGGTTTAGTAAATTAGCATGTATGAAGTTCTCGGAACACAGCCTGGCTCACAGAAAGCCCTACACAAGAGTCTGCCATTGCTATTATTTATAAGTAAGATAGCGCATGAAAGTGCTTTTTAATCTGTAACATGCTACTCAAATACATCATGGCAACTCAGAAAGACACTGACTTTAAAAAGTTTTTAAATAGAACAGAAGAGATACAATTTACAGAAAGGAAAAAGACTTTCAGGTGTTTGCAGAAGATGCCGATGCAAATCTATGTGATGAGGAAACGCTGCCAGGTCCCAGGAGTGCGGCCTGGGGTCCTGGGAGGGACCCACCCATGTTGGAGACTTAGAGGAGTTGCCTAAATAACCAGTGCAGCTGGGAGAAGCAGGCCTCAGACCCTCTGGGGCTGGGAGAACCTCCTCCCGGGTCCCACTATTAAATGTCAGGTCTGGTTCCTAGTGGGGTTACCCCTGATGCCCTGCTCCTTCGAGACATCCTGACAATCCTGGAGAAACAAGGAGGGCCCAGGCAGCCTCCGCCTGACAGGAGACGCCAGGAGACGCCTGGGCCTGGTGGGCTGACTTGGCCCTGCCTGCCCTGGGCTGCTGCCCGGTTTCAGTCTAACTGTTCCGCACCTCAGTTGGTTTCAGTCCAACTGATCCTCCCCCATAGGATCCAGCCCTTCCCGCTTTCTGAACTGACCCAGCCTGAGGGGTAGAGACCTCCAGTTCTACAGGGGAAGGGCTATGGTTGAGCCAGGGCACATTGGGCCTTCACCACGTCCCCCCATAACGCTCAAAAATTACACATGAAGAGGAAGAGGAAGCTGAGCATGGTGGTGCACGCTTATAATCCCAGCTCTTGGGAGGCTGAAACAGGAGGATCACAGGTTCAAGGTCAGCCTCTGCAAGTAGTGAGACTCTCATCAACCTAGTGAGACCTTGTTTCAAAATAAAAATTAAAAAATAGGACTGGGGGTGTAGCTTAGAGGTAGAATGCCCCTGGGTTCAATCCCTAGCACCACAAAAAAAAAAAAAAAAGAGGAAGAGGACCCATTTGTAGTCTTTAAAAACAGGATTAGAGTCGGGCGTGGTGGCGCATGCTTGAAATCCCAGTACTTGAGAGGCTGAGACAGGAGGATCGCAGGTTCACGGCCAGCCTCAGCTACTTAGTGAGGCCCTCTGCAACTTAGTGAGACCCTGTTTCAAAATAAGGAATAAAAAATAGGGCTGGGGTATAGCTCAGGGGTAGAATGTCCCTGGGTTCAATCCCCAGTACCGTGAAAAAAAAAAAAAACAGGATTAGGCTGGAGGAGTGGGGGAAAAAGACCATGTACTTTGAGAAACCCTGTCCCACATATAACTAAAAATAGAAGGAAACACAAGCTGGGAGCAGCACTTAGAAGGCCCTAAGAGATGTCCTCAGCAACTCAGTGAGGCCCTGTTTCAAAATTTAAAAAAAAAAAAACAGAAAGGGCTGGGGGTGTAGCTTCGATGTAGAATACCCCTGGGGTCAACCCCCAGTACCAAAAAAAAAATGGTTTTGAAGTCACCTCTAAAACTGAAACTGAATATTAAGCACCCACTTAAAAGCTGGACCTTCAGGAGCAGAAAATCAACTCACAGGCAGAAAAAAAAAAGTATTGAGAATCAAAACTAAAGCCAACACATGAACTTTTTTTTTAACACACATAAGCTGAGAACTTTTTCCAGCAAATGCCAGGTTTTTGCTTGGGAGAAAAACAGAAGCCTTTGGGTAGAATAAACAGAAGGGGGAAAGTTCCCTTCACAGAAACCAAGGGGAACCTCCTCCCTGCAGATCAAGTTCTGACCTTTACGTGAACTTGAAATAACTCGCTCATGATTTCACCAAGCAAGAGGAATGGCAAGCATTTTGAATGATGCTAAAAATCTTCATTTTTTTTTCCTCTGGCTTTTTGTTAGGCAGCCAAGTGTATCAGTCAGAGCAAAAGAAGCTAAAAAATGTGCACTTCCTTCCGTGAGGAGAACCGGAGAGGTGATCACTAACAAGTCGCTCTCCAGGACAGGGCCCCAAATGCGAAATCCGGAATTTCCAATGAAAACTGAGCAAGGGAAATCAACTTCTGTTTGTTTACTTGATCAACGAATATTTATTGAGCACCTATTACGTGCCAGTCGCTATTTTTAGAGCAGAGGGCAAAACAGCCAAAACCCCCTCTGCTGGTGGAGCTCACTTCTCCAAAGTCGGTTTTTGAAATAAAGGCATCAGTTCTCTTTCTTATAACTAACTGGATAAATAAGACACCCCCCATGTCCTTATTTGTACCCACAAATGTGCTCTCAGCTGGCTCCTATTTCTGCATAGCTCCTAGCCTGGAGTGCACACCAAATCCGTTGCTCCTGTGTCCATCCAGGTGTAGGTGGGGAATCGCAGCCCCGGGCTGGGAGGAAGAACTCTCTCTCCCTGAGGATGTGCCTGTGGGCACTGTCAGGAAGAGGGTGATGAAGCGGGAGAACATGAGACTGCTTCAGAAACAAGCTATCCAAGGGCACGCCTGTGCGGAGGCCTCTCCCTTGATGCTCCCCCAGCACCTCGTCCACCCCTCAAGCGCCATTTCTGCCTCCACGTTCCATGTGTGGTATAGAGTAGGAGATCAACAGCTGCTGAATTGCTACCCATGCTCTAACACTAATGACAACAGAGCCATGCACAGGCGCCAGGCACTCAGTTTCTAAGAAACCTCTATGTCGGTGCCAGTATCATTCCCATTTTACAGACAAGAAGACCAAGATAAAGAAAAGTTAGGGGACCTGTCCAAAGGCACACAACACGGGGTGCTTCCATCAACTGTGCAAAGCATTTGAGCTCAGTAACAAGCGAGAAGTGGCAGGCAGCCCGCCCAGGACATGCAGCTCGAGGTTCCTTCGGGCTCACCCCCTTCCGGATGGGACCTGCATCTTGGTGAGAAGCGTCAGAACAGAGGCCGTGGATACAAATTCTGCCGGGACCCCAGCCCTGCCGCTCCCCAGCGTGTGGTCCTACATGGACCCCTTGACTGTCCTCATCTCAGTTTTCTCCTCTATCCAATGGAGATCAATCCAGTGCCTATCTTATAGGGTTACTGTGAGCATTAAACAAGTTAATAAAAGGGGCCATGAGCCGGGTGTGGTGGCGCACACCTGTAAACCCAGTCCTTAGGAGGCTGAGACAGGAGGATCGTAGGCTCAAGAACAGTCTCAGCAACTTAGCAAGACTCTGTCTCAAAATAAAAAATAAAATAGGGCTGGGATATAACTCACAGGTAGAATGCCATTGGGTTTTATCCCCAGTACCACAATAAAAAAAAATTTAAAGGAGAGGGGTCCCTGAAAGTGAGCCCTCACGGATGCACTAGGTTCCTTGGTACTGAGTACTCTCCGTGGTGGGTGGCAGTAGCGTGACCGCTACATCTCCAAGCACAGCCCACGCGCTCCAGGCACGCGGACCCAACCCCCGGGCAGGGTTTGCCCAGGAGCCTCACCCGTGACGACAACGTGCAGCCATTTGCCAGGCCAGGGTCAGTGAGGCTGGGAGAGGCAGGCTGCGTCGGGAGGAGACAAGGAGGCTGGGAACTGAGTAGTAGCAGTAGAGTCCACCACAGTGGCAGAGTCAGGATGAGCCCCGGGCCGCTCACAGCATGCGTCTACACGAGCAGGGCTCCCGGGGCAGGCGGGGCAGCAAACAGATCTTCCCAAGAAGCCACTAGCGTCCAGGACTCCAGAGCCCCTTCACCACGCACTATTCTGGAAGGCGATGCAGGAGGGATGAGGAAGAGAGGCAGGGTAGACATTCTCCTCTCTGCGAAGGGGCGGGGGGATTCAGCCACTTTTCCATAATGTTAATGTTTTTTTCTCATAGTACACTTTTTTATTGGTGCACTGCACTTAAACATTATAATGGGGTCCAGTGCGATAGAAACATACATGCACGCAGCACATGTTGTGTGCTTCCCACCGAGCCCCACTCCTCCCTCCCTCACCCCGTACATAATATTAAATTGGTATTGATGACCTCATATATGAACATAGGATGACCTGAACTGTTTCCTTCATCAAATCTCCCCTTTACCCCTCCCCCAATCCCCTGCCACTATTCTTCTAGTATCTCCTCTTATGTGGAAACCAGAGAAGAATTTTTTTCTAACAAGTTTGTTGAGGTGTTGGTTCTTAAATTTTAAAAAAAAATTAAACATCCCCAGAGCGCCTTCCGGACTTACTAAAATTAACAGGAGCCCCAAAAAGAATCTGGCATTACCTCACTGGCTTCCAACTTTTTCAATCCTGCATCTTTCCAAGTTTGTGGGTGTGTGAAGCAAATGTTTGTTCTTGGAACGGACCAGTTTATTTTGTTGTTTGTGTGGCAACATGAGTTTCAATTTTTTTTAATTAGGAAAAAAAACCAGCTTCTGCTTCTATAAGTTATGAAAGAGTGACAGCTCCCAGGAGCTCGATCTCTGTTACAGATCTCTTTCCCACATGCTTTGATGGGAAAGAGAGTGTTTGTGGCGTTTGCTTCCTGGTTTTGCAAAAAGACATCTCAAAAATGTTTTTCAGAAGATAAAACTGCATTCGAATGTTTCGTTCAGGCACCTCTCGATTTCTCAGTAACCACAGGACCCAGTGATGTAAATTCTACTCATAGCAAAAATCGACTTGGCAGCCCTAGAGGAGAAAAGTAGGCCCATCATCACCTTTGAAAGCCTGACTTCATTCAAAAAGCAAGCTAAGCAGGGGGCAGCCAGTCCATTTACTAGGAGGGGTCTTCACTGAAAATTTCCCTTCTACAGGGAAGGTCTCCCAGACCTCAGAGCACCCCATTAGCCACGCTCAAAGCTCCTTGATAGCTGCAGCTGAACGAGGTTGTTGTAAACGTGAGCCGGGTTTGAGTCAGTGTGGCAGAGGGCCTGGTGGTTAAGAGCACAGGCTCCTGGAGTTGACAGCCAGGGCTGAAGCTCAGTGGCACTGCAGGCGCCGCAGGCAGGCCGGGTGTGTGACCTTGGGTTAACTCATTATCCTTTCTTTGCCTCTCCTGTAAAGTGGAGTCGATAATAACAGCTACCTGTTGCAGGGCTGGTAGGAAGCCCTTGGCACAGGACCTGCTCAGTGAGAGCCACGCGCGCGTATGCTCTCCTCACCCAGGAGACCACAGCCCTGTGAGGGTGTGAGCATGTAGGCCTTGCTCCTCTCTCCCCCGGGTGCACGGAGCACAATCTCCATCGTTTCTGACAGGACCATATTCTCTACCTACTTTGTACCAGCCACTGCCCTGAGAAGCATCAGTTAACCAAACAGATCAGCATCCTCACGCATCCTACCTTTTAGGGAAGGGCAATATCACATACCAGAGGTAGTAAGAGCTTTGGGTAAGAAATAGAGCAGGGTTAAGAGGAGATCAGGAAGCTGAGCATAGTAGTGCATGCCTGTAATCCCAGTACTTGGGAGGCTGAGACAGGAGGATCACAGGTTCAAGGACAGCCTCACCAATGTAGCAAGACTCTCAGCAATCTAGCAAGACCCTGTTTCAAAATAAAAACATAAAAAGGGCTGCTGGGGATGTAGCTCAGAGGTAGAATGCCCCTGGGTTCAATCCCCAGTACCACAAAA
>PVJS01033004.1:9852-22528 GCA_004027185.1 Glis glis | reverse complement strand
GTTCTACCTCCGAGCTACACCCCCGGCCCTATTTTTTATACTTTATTTTGAAACCGGGTCTCACAAAGTTGTGGAGGGCCTCACTAAGTAGCTGAGGCTGGCCGTGAACCTGTGATCCTCCGGTCTCAGCCTCCCAAGTACTGGGATTACGAGCGTGAAGCACCACGCCCGGCTAATTATTATTATTATTTTTTTGAAACAGGACTCACTAAATTGCCAAGGATCTTACTAAGTTGCTGAGGCTGGCCTCGAACCTGTGATCCTTCTGTCCCAGCCTCCCAAGTACTGGGATGACAGGCATGGACCACCACACCTGACTCAGATCCTGTACAGGGGAATGGTTTATAGAAATAGTTATGGCCATAAAACCAGTAACAACAGTGACTGTTTGCTGTGTCTTCATAGAATGTGAAGCAATGATTTAAGCACCACATGTGTCACCTCACTTAGCCCCCCCGCAAAACACAAGGATGCAAATTATATATGATCATCCCCATTTTATAGAAGAGACAGAGGCAGCCTTTTGAGGATAAGGCTGTTTTGAGAGAAGGTGAAAATAATACAGGGAAAGTAATCTTGCGTGCATCCGGTAATGCGAGGCTCATGGGGAAGAGCGGGGCGAGCCGGCACAAGCCACCAGGAAGGAGATGGGGGCTTTTGTTTTGTTTTGTTTTGTTTTGCGGTACTGGGGATTGAACCCAGGGACATTCTACCTCCGAGCTACACCCCCAATCCTATTTTTTATTCTTTATTTTGAAACAGGGTCTCACTAAGTTGCAGAGGGCCTCACTAAGAAGCTGAGGCTGGTCTTGAACCTGCGATCCTACTGTCTCAGCCTCCCAAGTACTGGGATTACAAGCATGTGCCACCACGCTCGGCCCCAGACCTATTTTTTATTTTTTATTTTGAAACAGGGTCTCACTAAGTTGCGGAGAGCCTCACTAAGTAGCTGAGGCTGGCCATGAACCTGCAATCCTCCTGTCTAAGCCTCCCAAGTACTGGAATTACAAGCGTGCACCACCACGCCCAGCTAGATGTGGGCTTTTCTAGAACCAGAGTTGCTCTGCAATGGGAATGTTTTCTCCCCACGATTACTGCAGGCGTTTGCAGAAATGCAAGTTGAACAGGGATGACCATGTCCTGGGAAGGTCACAGAGGCAAGCCACGCTTCCAGGGGAGGGATATACAATATCATGGTGACAGTGACAATAACAAGGGCAACTGTCTATGGAGAACTTACAACACTTGAACTTTGGCTTCACATGGATTATCTCATTTAATTCTTCCCCTAGCCCTGATATTAGCCCCATTTTTTTAAATTTAGAAAGATGCAAGTCCTTACATAAAGGACTTGGCACTTGGAGAGATGAGGGGATTGGCAGTGAGCCCTTGTGACAGAGCTAAGCTCATGCTGCAAGTGTTTATTTAGCTCCAGTCTCCTCGGTGTCCCGCCTTCCTCTTTAAGATCCCTTCCCACCCAGAGGTTCTGGGACTGGTGTTCAGCTGACACTTCACATTTCACATTCCCCTTCTTCCAGCAATTACGGTTGTCGCTAATTGAGGTGGAGAACACAGACTGCTGTGCAGAGTGGTCTCTTGGCTTCCTGTGAGCAGCTTGTGTCTCTGAGTAGCTGGCAGCTTCCTGCATGCTGAGCGCCCTCCTCACTCCAACCCCCCTGCCCTGGGCATGCTGCAGCTGTTCACTGAGCAAGTACAGGGCTGGAGGAAGAGGAGGAGGTGGCCAGACAGGCCTATTGGCTGTGTGGTCTTGGGAACAAAGGGAAAATGACTGTGGTGTCCATTTTCTATCTGTGAAACAGACAATAACACTCAATTTGCAGGGTAGTGGGAGGGTCAGGAGTCAATGAGTTACAATATGTGAAAGCCCCTCATCACCTCGGGGATCCAGTGGGACTCTGCATTCAAAGCTGTCATGTCTTCGAAATGCATTTGTTCATTTAACAAATATTTGCCCAGCACGTACTATGCAGGTTGGAGGTTAGGTGTACGGAAAAGAGTGAAGTGGACGTGGGCTTTGTACTCCTGGATCTTCCAGTTGGTGAATGGAACAGAGGCACTCAACAAGCACCGGCCTCAATACTCAACAGCAACTGTGTATTCTGTGTCTAAGCCCATGACGAGGTCCTTTTCTTTTGCTCTTTTCTTTTCTTTTCTTTTTTTTTTTTTTTGGTACTGGGGATTGAACCCAGGGGACGTTCTAACTCTGAGCTATATCCCATCCCTTTTCATTTTTTTATTTTGAAACAGAGTCTTGCTAAGTTGCTGAGGCTGGCCGTGAACCTGCAATCCTCCTGTCTCAGCCTCCCAAGTACTAGGATTATAGGCGTGTTCCACCATGCCTGGTCTGTTTTTATCTATGCCTTTGCCTATATCTATGTCTGTTACTATAATTACAAACTGTGATACACGCTCTAAAATACTGAGCATTGGAAGAGCATACAGCAGAGGGACTGATCTAATCCAGGGAGTTGGGGCTGGGGTGGGAGAGGCAGGTTTCCCTGAGCAGCATCAGGCCCTGAAGCCAGTCTGGCCTGTGGCCTGGTGAGGTTCTGCCACCCCAGGGCTTCCGCAGGAGTGTGGGATGAAGAGTGTCCTGCTCCATCATGCGCAGTGACCATGGCGTCCATCTGATCTCCAAGGCTTTCATTCCTCCTCACTGCACCTGCTCTGACTACTCAGTGATAGAAATTCTCCTCCGTATTGCCTCCCTCCCTCCCACTCCTTATATGTCCCATCATTATTTTTTTAAAAAGTTCAGTGACAAATGTTGAACCTTGAGGAATATTTACTCATGAAATACCACACAGAGCCACAGAGAGCTCTTCATGGCTCACATCTTCTCAGAGAGAAGTTCATTAAGATGGGCACCAGATCCCAGTACTTGGGAGGCTGAGACTGGAGGATCCGGGTTTGTGGCCAGCCTCAGCTACTTAGTGAGGCCCTCCACAATCTTAATGAGACCCAGTTTCAAAAATAAAGAATAAAAAATAGGGCTGGGGGTGAAGCCCGGAGGTAGAATGTCCCTGGGTTCAATCCCCAGTACTGCCAAAAAAAAAAAAAAAAAAAAGATGGGCACCAGGGTGGGAGGCCTAGGTACTCAGGAAGCCAGCCCCTTCTCCCGACTGGGAGTGTGTCCTGATGCTCAGGGGCCTGGGAGGCCCTGGTGGCTTGCGATGGCAAAGGAGATTGCTATGAGAGAAGAGCCTGCCAGGAGAGAGTAGATGGATAGAGTAGCAGGGAGAGCTCTTGCCTGGAGGCCCAGGTGTAGGGTCTGGGTCCAGCTCTGTCTCTCTATGCTGTGTGTCCCTGGGGGACCCTCCGCCCTCTCTGAGCCTCCTATTCCACATTGGTACAATAATGGACTAATCGCTAAGCGTCTTTCCAGCTCATATTTCCAATAACATTATGTGGCTCTCCAAGAAGGCTGACGGCTGCTTTCCATTGTCAATTGTCAATTTCAAAGATAAGGTAGAAATGTTAAGAATGGATATAGCGAAAGAGGGACAGAGATTATCTTTTCTTCCTGTGGTTTTGCACCTGAGGAAATCAAGGGACTTACACAATCAGTAGAGAAATCAGAAATAAATACAAGCACGCAACTCTGAAGACGCCCTGGGCTCAAACCCAATGCCATTTATGAGCTCAGAGAACTTTAATTCATTCAACCTCTCTGAGCCTCAGTTTTTCTAATGCAAAAATAACAGATGATAATGTCTAATTCTTATGTTATCATGAGGATTATAGAGATAATAAAATGTACATAAAGTCAGGGGCTTTGTCATCCTTACTGCAATCTAGCGTCCAGTGTCTTAAACAGTGTTTGGGACATTCACCAGGTTTTTATTGGACAAATAAATGAATGGATGAAGAAATGAATCAAAAGGTACAGGAAACACTCTGCAAAGCACTGAGCCCCAAACAAAGACCAACGCACTTGCTTTTATTGTTGTGGTGATTGCTATCAAGAGCGAGCTTTTCATCAATCCTGAAAACTGCTCAAGCCCAAAGAAGAGAGAGAGGGTTCTTACATGGTGCCCAGGAACCCTTTGACAGTCTGGAGAAGCCTTAAGGGCTTATCTTAGATTCCTGCTTTTATATGCATAAAATCAAATGCAAAAAGCATTAGAAAAGAAATCATTTATCAAACCCTTTTTAAGAAGCCACTTGTAACATAATAATATGTGTATGCTTCTTTATTGACACATTAAATAAAAAGAACCAGAAGCAGATGTAATAATAACCATAAATTCAAAGTAGTGATGAGCATAAACTATACTGTAAGACATCTGCAGCAAATGAAATATGACATCAAACTAGGTGTAATTTCTATCGGTGACAAAGTTAGGGTGCTATTAACACACCCATGTTGGCGGCCTGTGTTTGTAAGAGAAGGAAATGCTAAATTTCAACAGGAGGCTGGTGAAGGTAAAGATGCATCATTTTCCAGGTCATTTCATGGACCTCCAGCGTAGACTCCAGGCTCAGAACTCCTGCCTAAGCGAACCCTTTGCTCAAAAACCTCTTCCCTGCATTTGTGTCATGTTGTGAATATAGTCAGAAACTTGGGTCCAGCTAGGAAGAGACAGGAAATTAAAACTCAGCTTGATTGCACCAAAATAACTGCATCCTGGAGGGGCCCAGGTGGTGTGGTGAAAGGAGAACAGATTTTGGCTTCAGGAAAAAGCAAAAATAAAGCCCTTAGTGGTTTGTCCTTGCAAAAAATGACTTCCCCTCTCTGACCTTCCGTTTCCTCATCTGAAAACAGTCGTTGCAATGTTTCTTCCAAGGGTGGCTGGGGAGCTGGGTGAAAGGAGGCAACGCACCTGGTGCAAATACTAGTCCATCTCTCCTGCTGTGCCTTCTAAGGTAAAAGAAGCATACTACAGCCACCCACACTTAGAGCTGCTATCCATATACCACCACGGTGGGGATGCGTCTACACAAAGACTCTGCCCCTGGGAAGTGCACAGGCGGCGAAGACAGCAAGTAAAGACTTGTGACTCAAAGCCAAGAGAACACTTGCAGATGCATAAAGACAGGCCAGGAGCCAGGTGTGGTGGCATACGCTTGTAATCCCAGTACTTGGGAGACTGAGACCGATCCGGGTTTGCAGCCAGCCTCAGCTACTTAGTGAGGCCCTTGCAACTTTGTGAGACCTGGTTTCAAAATAAAATATAAAAAATAGGGCCAGGGTGTAGCTCAGAGGTAGAATGCCCCTGGGTTCAATTCCCAGTACTGCAAAAAAAAAAAGAAAAAAAGAAAAAAAAAGGCCAGGAGATTCCCAAGAGGAAGCAAGGACTTCTTCCTGGGGAGGTTGAGGTTGGCTTGCTGGAGGGGACAGCAATGCACTGGGTCCCCAAGGCAGATGAAGACAATGATGACAAGGAAAGGAAGATGAGAAAAGGAGAAGGAAGGAAGGAGGGGGGGTGTTAGGGGTCATTGCAAACAGAAGCACAGAAGGAGGAGAAGAGGGGGTAGGGAGAGAGGTGCAGAAACAGTCAGGGAGCCCATGATTAAGGGGTGGGGTGGGCAGGAAAAAGGGAGCTCGCCAGGTTCTGATGTGTGTGGCTTATACTTCCTAGTTCAACCCTGCAAAGCAGAGCTCATTATTGCATTTCACAGATGAGAAAACTGAAGCTCAGCATGGCAAAGTCACTCACAAGCCCACCGTTCCCTGTGGAGAACCTGGAGGAACTGCTGGAATCCTCTGGGCTGCTGGAAAATGCCCGCTTCCTGGGAGCCAGGGACAGCCAGGTTTCCAGGAGGTGTCCTGGAGGACAGGCCTCCTTGCATAGCTCAGTGGAGCTGTAACAGGAATCCAACTGTATCTGGCTCTAAAGTCTACATTCTGCCTCCCAAATGCCACTTGTAGAAACCCGTGCTCTTTGCAATTCCACCCAGAATCACATTTGGGAACTGAAATCTTTAGGAGTAGGAGTTTGGCAGTGGGGAAAGTGCTGATTCCCCTACAAAGATTCCCCCATCCCCTTCTCCTTGCCTTGCACACCCCATCCCCGCCTCTGAGCGAACATTGAGGACTGGAGGAGGAGGGGCAGGCAGCCGCTGGGCATTCAACCCCAGGAGCCTCTCCTTAGCCAGTGTGCATCAGATTTATTCTGCTGACAACTTCTCATTGTCTCAGAACACCTATCCTTTCTTTCATCCATCCAAGCCTAATTAAGTAAATCACATTCTCCATGGTCTCACTAACTGCTAAGTCTGTTTTATTATTGCTGATCATGGAATGATCTACAAGATACTGAGTTCTCCACCTGCATTATCTCATGCAATACTCGCTGCAACCTTGTAAGAGAAGTACATGCAACCCTCACTACACAGATGCAAAAACCGAGGCTTAGCCGGTTGTGATGGTAGTATACACCTGTAATCCCTGTACTTGGGAGGCTGAGACAAGGAGGATAGCAGGTTCAAGGACAGCCTCAGTAAGTAGTGAGACTGGAATCAACCTAAGGAGACAGTTTCCAGGGCTGGGGGTGTAGCTTGGAGGTAGAATGCCCCTGGGCTCAATCCCCAGTACCACAAAAAAACAAAACAAAACAAAAATACACCAAAAAAAAAAAATGAGGCTTAGAGAGGTGGAGAGTTTTGCTACAGGTCACACAGCCAGTTAAGATTCAAACCCAGCTACATCTGACCTCATAGCAGGGGGCATTTTTAACTTTCATGACATCCGACCATCAATTTTAGCCCGTTTCATAGAGTTCAGTGTTTACAACTCAACCCCACTGGAAGCAAACCAGCTCAGAGAAGTTATGGTGGATGTTTGAGCAGAGAAGGAAAGAGGAAGAAAAGGAGGGTCGAGAAGAAAGGAAGGGAGTAGGAGAGATAGGTTTAGGTCTTATTTTTCTCCAAGACTGTGAGAATCTAATGGTAGGACTAGAGCTCTGCACCCCCAGGGCTTAGCAGGAAGACACCTACACCTATGAAAGGAATGTGAAATATCTCTTGAATGTTTAACTGAATGAATGGATGCTTAAATAAATAACAAAAGAACTCACTGAGGGGCTACTGAAAGGAGGCAAAGCTATTGGCCCAATTTCCCTGGTAAATTGGTCTTTAAATGAATGAAGTTCTCTAGAGCTTTAGGCCCTGCACCCTGGATGCCTCCCTTGTGGGAATTTTAGAGCCACAGTTTGGGGAGAGATGAAAAGCTCAAAATGAAGATCAATGTGGAGGTCTGGCTATCAAGACCCCCTGAAATGAAGGGCTGTTTCCAATGGGTACAAAGGTACAGCCATACAAGAGGAGTGAGTCCTAGAGACCTGTCATACAAAGTAGTGCCTAGGGTTAATAATAGTCCATTGTATGCTTAAAATTTTGTTAAGTGGGTAGATCTCACCGGAAGTGTCCTTACGACAAAACGAAACACAGAATAACAAAGGGACACCAAAAACTTTGGAGGCGACGGATGTGTTTAAACCTTGATTGTGGAGATGGTGTCACGGATGTGCAGTGGGAAATTCAGCAAAGATCCAGGAAGGGAAGGGGCTGAGGCCCTGTATAAAATGCAAGGCACGAGGGATGGCCTTGGAATGACCTTGGGCAAGCTCTGTAATCCATAAGTGCATCATGACCAAGCCCAGGGAGAGCTGGAATCACAGGAAAAGTGATGGATGGAGACTTGGATTCCAAATTGTTTCTGCTGCTCACTCATGGTGATTATGACTATGCCCCTTCCATATGCCAGGCCTCGATTTCCCCAGGTGTGAAAAGGAAGCTGGACTCGATGCTCCCTCAGATTACTTTCCAATGTCTCTGGGTCAGCTGGGCGTGGTGATACATGCCTATAATCCTAGTACTTGGGAGGCTGAGACAAGAGGATCGCAGGTTTGAGACCAGCCTCAGTAATGAGACCCTGTTTCAAAGACAAAAAAATAAAAAAGAGGGCTGGGGGTGGAACTTGGAGGTAGAATGCCCCTGTGTTTAATCCCCAGTAACACACACACACACACACACACACACACACACACACACACACACACACGTCACTGGATCTGCCTGAGGAAGGAGGGTCAGGGGGCTGTGCCACCCAGCTGCCTTGTTTCTGGAACTGAAGGTTTCAAAGGAGGGGTCCTGGAGGTGAGGTCTCCTTGCCACAGCTCAGCCTGGCCCGGCCCTGCCCCCAGGCTCATCTTCATTCAGGCCATATTTGTGCAGCACCTGCTATGCACAAGGCCATGTTCTAGGCCTTTGTGGGTGTGTAGTGATGCCCTTTGTCCTCAAAGAGCTTGTGTTTAGGTAAAGAGGCATGGAAGAAACACACAGGTGAACTAATGGCAGGCCTGCTTGTAATGGACTGCCAACTTAGTGTTAGCCAGCACTCACTGTTTCATAATTATTTATGTATTCATTTATTCCTTTATTACTAATATTTTTGTGGTACTGGGGATTAAATCTAGGGAGCTCTACTTCTGTAATATATCCCTAGTCATCCCCCCTTTTTTAAAATTTTGAAACAGGATCTCCCTAAGTTGCTGAGGCGGGCCTAGATCCTGTAATCCTCTTATCTCAGCTTCCCAAGTACTAGGTTTTCAGGTGTGCTACTGCACCTGGTTATTTACTTATCTTTTAAAGTTTTTATTGGTGCATTATAATTGTACATACTATAGCACTCACTGTTTTTTGTTTGTTTGTTTTTGTTTTTGTTTTTGTTTGTATTGAGGATTGAACCCAGGACATTCTACCTCCGAGCTACACTCCATCCCTTTTTATTTTTTGTTTTCAAACAAAGTCTCACTAGGTTGCTGAGAGTCTCGCTAGTTGCTGAGACTGGTCTCAAACCTGTGATCCTCCCATCTCAGCCTCCCAAGTCCTGGGCTCTAAGCATGTGCCACTTCACCTGGCTAGAGCACTCACTGTTTTAATAGCCCCTCACCTGGTATGCCATACATACTGTATCATTTTCAAATTGATGTCATGTGCATCATTTTCTTGACTGTCATGGTTTTCCCTGGTCCTGCTGCTTTCAGCAGACAAAGAAAGAAACTGAGTCCCTGAGGGGAAGAGCAGCTGGCTAGAAACCAGCCCCTGGGATTCCTTGGGCAGTATCCAGAGCTTACAGTGACTGGTGGTGATGGTGTGGTTGTGTGGTGTGGTATCCTGAGGAAAGAGGCTAAAATGTGGCTGAAGGGCAGACAGAAGGAGTACACTACAGGAAAGCATACCTAGAAAGCAAGGAAGACCTTCTGCCCTACACCCACAAAGGGAAAGACACAGATATGAGGAGCCCTGCAGAATGCACTCAACTCCATGATGGTTCAGGGGGAAGATGAAATTCCAGATGTTGCTAGAACGAAGGGAAGAACTGTGGAAAGAGACCACCGGGGAGCACTGGATAGCTCTAAGGATTCCAGGGAGCAGAATTTGAGCTGGACCTTGGGAGAGTCCCTGGGTCTCTCTGACCTCAGCTTCACTCTTTGTGAAATGGACATCATAGCGCCCACCTCTCAGGACTGACATGAAAACAAAATAAAACAAGCCACTGGAAGTATATCACATGCATTACCGGACACGGAGCAAACGTCTGACCAGTGTAAATTCCCTTCGATTGCACTGTTCAGTCTGCACCTGGGTGGCTGCTGCTGCCTCTGCATGGTGTTGACAGGTTAGAAGAAAGAAAGCTTGGCTCAAATAATGCTATGTACATATACGAAATGATCAACACCAATCTCAAGAACATATACAGGGAGGAGAGAGAGCGGGGTGGGATCCGGAGGGAAACACCAGCGGCTGTGTGCATGTATCGTTCTGAACCTATCACTCTGAACCTCATTGTGATGTGTAATTACAATGCACCAATAAAAATACATAAAAAGAAGCTCATTTTCCCAAGAGACTCTAGCTTACGTAGAACACTTCTACCTGCTTACGAAAAATTACTTTAAAAACAGAAATCACAGGCAGGGAAAGTCTGTGTCCAGTCTCTCTGAGCTACTGGCAAAAAGAAATTTAGGAGAGGATAGTGAGTTGTGATAATTAAACACTAGTTAATTAATTCATTTGCTGAACAAGTCCTGTTGCTAACTTGAAGTATCAGGGTTATCTGTAGCACAATTTAATGAACTTTTATGTGGTGAAAATCACTAGGTAATTGCCCGTCGATCATCAATGAACACAAGACTGTTAGGTAGTCAATATCTTAAGCGATGATTACTAATTTCTTTAGGAACAATGAAATAATTATCCAATTATCCACTTATCCATCCATCTACCAATCCATCCATCCATCCATCCATCTATCCATCCATCCATCCATCCATCATTCCATCCATCCACCATTCATCCATCATTCCATCCATCATCACAAAAATATTATATTTTAAACACAGTGTGCCTTTCCCTTGCTAGGAGTTATCAGGGATACATATGAGTAAGTGACCGCCTCTGTGCCCAACAAAGCCAGCAATCGTGCAAAGTTAGAAAATACAGGGCAAGCTGGGCATGGTGGCATGTACCTGTAATCCCAATACTTGGGAAGCTGAGACAGGAGGATCGCTGGTTCCAGGCCAGACTCAGCAACGTAGCAAGACCCTTAGCAATGTAGTGAAACCCTGTTTCAAAAATTAAAAAAAATAAAAAAGGACTGAGGGTATAGTTGAGAGGTAGAAGCCCCCCTGGGTCAACCCCCAGTACTCACTCCACCCCCAGAAAAAAGAAAAGAAAATACAGGGCAAAATGACTATGAAAAAGGTCTGCCGGGGCTCAGAAATAGAAGGGGATTAGGGGGTGGGTATTGCAGCATGGATTAAGAAAGACTTTGCCGGGCGTGGTGGTGCAGGCTTGTAATTCCAGTACTTTGGGAGGCAGAGACCTGAGGATCCGGGTTCGCAGCCAGCCTCAGCTCACGCACGCGTGCGCACGCGTGCGCAGGCGCGCGCGCGCGCACACTCTCTCTCTGTCTCTCTCTCTGTCTCTCTCTCTCTGTCTCTCTCTCTCTGTCTCTCTCTCTGTCTTTACTTAGGCCCTCCGCAACTTTGTGAGACCCGGTCTCAAAATAAAGTATAAAAAATAGGGCCGGGGGCGTAGCGCAGAGGTAGAACGCCCCTGCGTTCAATCCCAGGTACCGCAAAAAAAAAAAAGAAAGACTTCATTATTTTTGCATTTTTTGAAATTTCGCACTATGCACATAAATATAGCTATTCCAAAACAAACAATTATGTTAAGAGAATCAGTATTGGCATTGAGGGAGGAAGGAGAAAAGAAAAAAACTGGAGGCAGAAAAGGAGAAGAGGCACAGAAGATCATGGGTTGCAAACAATCGTTAGAGTCAGGGAAGAGTCAGGAGACACAGGGCAAAAGCCAAAGGAGACTCCTGCAAAGAAGGTGGGGTTGAGGAAATGAAAACCTGGAGGTAAACTGCTCTCCGAAAGCCTGCCTCTGTTTTGATTTGCATCTCTTTGACAAGAAGGTATTAGTGTTCATCAATCAAGCAGACAAATATTTTTGTCAAATGATGGTTCTTAGTGCTGACGGGGGTGTAGTGAAATGCTATTTTCCTATTCCGCTTGTGGGACTACAACTTGCCGAAATTTATGGAATGCAATCTTATGAAATGTATCAAGACTCCTGAGATGTTCCTACATTTTGAGGAGTGATTACAGTAATAAATTCTAGGGGGAAAATAAGCAATGCAGGTGAGGATGAACACACAAAGATGTTCAGCACAGCATTGTCTACGATGGGCTTAAAATGGGAATGGTCTACATAACCAAGGGTGAGGAAATGATGACAGGCATGGTTCATTCCCACAATAAGATGCTCTGGGATTTTTCAGATTTGAAACCATGATTTTCGAGTTTAAGTATATGGAAAAAATTATAATATTAACTTTTCAAAGGCAAGGAAAAATTGTATCGACATGAACACAAAGACACACAACACACACATGTATGTATGTATGTATGTATGTATTTTTCTTTAAAAAGAAAGACTATGAGAAGAAGGTGGCATTTAACTGGGGCTGTTTTGTGGAGACATAAGTAAGACCACACAGTGAGTAGGCCTTTTAAGTTTATACGATTTCTATGTCCCTTTTTTTGGTAACTGTATGACATTTGGCTTTGTGGAAAATGAGTTCACATCCCTCTTCCCTTATATACATACACATTGGATACAGCTGCACTGATTTATCAGTTAAGGTGTTTGTGAGCAGGTGAACTGACAACTAGTTTCATCAGATGATTTCTCCTGGAAATCTCAATCTACATCTTCAACCTTTATAAGTAGCATGAAGGTGGAGGATGCCTAAATCAATTTTTCTTAAACTATCCATGCTTTTCCATCCCTTGGAAGGAATTCAAGGCACTCCTTCAAGGTGGATCTACTTTGGTTTGCTGACTGTTGTCATGGGCCAGACAGGCCCTGTTGTCTAGGCAGGACAACAGCTAAATAGGACCATGTCTGCAAGCCATTAAGAAACCCCTTGGTTGCGTATAGTAATGAAAACATATGACCCTTCTTTTTTTGTGATTGGCTAATCTCACTTAACATAATGTTCTCCAGATCTTTCCATTTTCTTGCAAATGCTGTTATTTTGTTCTTCTTTATTGCTGAGTAGAATTCCATTGTGTGTATTTCCCATAATTTTGTAATCCATTCATCTGTTGATGGACATCTAGGTTGGTTCCATAATTTG